>VOMN01015601.1:0-13660 GCA_014899125.1 Orchestia grillus | reverse complement strand
TGATTAGATTACTAAGCGTCATCTTTGCTTTTAGTTTCCTTTAGGCTTCTTTTGATATGTCATTATGGAGGGTGAATGTATGCTAGCAACGAGCCGTAGATCATGAACTTCTCGTTGGTTTTTTAAATGAATTGTACAAATTATTTACCTTGTAACGCACACTACGAAAATTGCAGATTCTCGCATTATTACACCTGTGAATTAATAGATCAAAACAAGACAGACACCGGTGTTGTGCTGAGCCGCACTCCTCTCTTGAGATGTGTAAAATTTGAATACATTAAATTTATCAGAATGAGATGGAGTACGCTAATGGACCAGGAAAAATGCGAATGAAAGCTTTTAGGGGCCAAGAATGTTATTATTTTACAATTTCCAGAAAGATTAATGGGTTTAAAAAATATAAGCGGTCAGTTGTAAAATACGGAACCGTTTGGGTCCAAGAAATTAACCACATGTCCACTAAAATTAGCCCAGATCAGCCATCGAAGCTTCGAAGTGAAGCTTTTTCCACAAGGAAATGCTCCAAAAGTCTTGCAATGTCCTTAGATTTAAACATAACATCCAAGAGAGTGCAACTGATTCTAAACTTAACGGAAAATTTTGTATATAAAAGGCGAAAGACAACACTTGCACTGACGAATGTTACACAAGAAAAAACGAGAGGAATGGGTGTGGGATAAAGTGCACAGGAATAGCGGACGATGATCCAGAGTCCCTTTTTCAGATGAAAAAATGTTGAATTTGGATGGACATGACGGTTTTTAGTTCTACTGATATGATTTTATAAAGGAGGAACAAGTTTTTAGCTAGCAGCCTTTCGGTGGAAGATCTCTGATTATCTAGAAAGCATTTTCCATCGAAGGTTTGATGAAAACAGAAGGAAAATCAGAACTTATCAAAGTATGTATACAGAAGTCTTCGAAAAAAAATTTCTTTCATTCTTGGCCCCCAATCACCACCAGAGTAACACGGTGTTCCAGCAAGATAACTCCGTAATTCAAACTGCAAAAGTGACAACCAATCGTCTCAAAGACCCCAATATTGCCACATTGAGATGGCCCCCGAAGTCCCCTGATCTGAGTCCCATCGAGAATCTCGGGGGTAAATTAGCAGCAGGTTCCAGTCATTGGAAGAAGATTCAAAAACAAAGACACTTTGTGATACGCCGTTCAGGAATGCTGGGAAGCAATATCCACAGGGATGCTTTTAAATTTAACTAATCTTATGAATTACCGCTGTGTGGATGCTCTATCAAAATGGAACTCTTGTAAACATGAAGTATTCCTGTAAATTGCAATTTTTGTAGGGCATGCGTTCTTTATTTTCGTCCAAATTTATCATAAATTCTTTGTTTTTGTAATTACTTCCTGAAAAGTAAACTTCAATAAATTTTTTCATGCACTGACTTATAATTCAATTAACTTCAATTATACAAAATTTCACCAATTTTGAATAATTATTAGTAAAGTAATGTGCTAATTTGTAAAGTGTTCAATCATTATTTCAAACGCGTTATTGATTAGCTCTGAAATTGGTGAGAACGATAATCGATTAGTGATGCGAATTTGATCTGATTTTGTGACCAGGTGAGGTTTAAGTTGCATGGTACTTCATGTTGCCAGTATAGATTTTCCATACGTGAAGGAATGTGAGTCATCTACGTACATTACAGAAGAGAGGTCTTCGAAATAAGATTGTAGCACCCATTCTAGTGCATAATATGTCGAAACGATATTAGTACTTCATAAAAAATGTCGAAACAATGACTTACCTTCCGTTCAAAGGGTTTCCAGATACGCAGTTGTCTACCAAGCCCGGGACCACTTCAGCGCCGACGGTGATGTTCACGGAGGCCGGTACGAGGAATCGAACCCTGTCCGAAGATCCAGATTATAATGGCTGTGGCCGTAATCTCTTTGTAAAGAATCTAACCGTTGGCTGACTGACGTTACCTATTCCGAGTTTACTGCATTTCGTTTCATATTGAATCATAAACAATGTATCATTATACTAAGTTGTTCCACTTAGAATGACAAATTTTATAAAGAAATTTTATGGCTACTTTTCACCTATTTCACGTCAAAATTGTCAACAAATCTATCAGAATGTATGGATTAATTCCATGAAGGGATCGAAAAATCAGCCAGCATAGTAGACAAGGTAGTTACCTGACGACGACCGTCGCTTTGTCTTGTGAAGGGACGCAGGCGGAGCGTTCACCAGCAGCAGCCTGGTCAGCCTCGGCCTCAGTGCCGTTGATGCCCAGAATCTCGTACTCCGAACTTTCCTCTAGAGTGATGCGCACCTGAGGCAATAATAATGGAGTTATAATTGAACATTGAAATCCTCTACAGGTCCCATAGGACTCTAATTTACTTGGCACCGAAAGCTTGTTAAGGTTTGTGAATCGTTCCCACAGGGAATCGTAAAATTTAAGGCAGTTGTTCAGATTTTTCTGGGATTTTGTCCGCAAAAAAAAATCAGAAAAAATATTTTGTACACATATATTACAGTACGACATAGAGGGGATGGCTTTCTGTTACGTTCAACTATATGGGTGATAATATTCTATCACATGCGGCTCTCTGCACGTGCATATGGATATTGAAATGAATGGGCTCAATTTCCAAATAACTTCTTTAGAAAATTTTAGAATGGGCCCGGTGTTGTTTTTGAACAGTGTTTCTGAGTCATTTTGCATATCTTTTCGATTTGTGAAACAACATAGTAAGAATGTTCTGTGATCCTACTATCAGTGGAAAGTCTTTTTACGAATATCAGAGCTACCAAATCCCTAAATAACGTTCTCATTGCAGGAATTTTATATTTTGAAATTCCGAACGCAACGTACATATATCAACATCCCTCTAACAAAGCATTTAAAACCAATTTTGAGGCCTACGTTCTCTCATGGTATTGAAGGAATATATGTATTCAAACCTGTATGTGTCGATTTGCGTCACTAATATTCACATACGAGTACGAATATATATTCGTAGAAGGAAACAAATATACACATATGTATTTATGTGGTCTTTCATTTCAGTGGAGAGCTCACCTCATGTTCGCTAACCCTAGCCGTATTCATAACTTCATATTTCTTATTCAGTCATTGTTACTTATTTTGCTATACATAACTTAAAATTTTTACAACAATGTGCCCCATGTTGAAATTTTTCACCTTTCTCTGAATGAGGTGCTTTAGAAGTCGAGTAGCTTATTCTGGCCCACCAAAGCTTATCTGGGGAGTCTAGTTTGTTATCTCTCACTTCTCTCTTTGTCTCAATATATGCAATTTACTTGTGGCAAATAAATGTTTCAAATGTTTCAGATTAATGTTACGCCTAATGCATTCATCTTATATTACTATTTGTGAATATTAAAAAATAGCAATAACACACAGATAGGATGGTAAAATTACTGTTAAGTGAGTAAGCCGAATAATTCTGTATACTTGTTCCGGGTTTCATTTTTCATAGTATTGTTGTACTGGAATTTAGATTCATGTTTAGTGTAAGAATGTCACTACCACTGCTCTAACGATATATCTCAAAATTTCTAGAAAAAAAGCAAAAAGATGCCAAAGGTTGATCGTCAAGAGGAAGGGGTTGTAAAACTATTGGCCTTCACTTCCAGTGTACAATTCAGAATAATCTATGAAAATTCATCAGCAAAATGAACGCAAATGGAGATCATGCAAAGAAAAATAACTACGAGAACGTTTAAAAAGTAAGGTGCTTAAATGAGTACAAAAATATGATCCACGAAATGAAATTGACGTACAGATAAAGAAGTGTTGTAATAATTGAAGACGGAGATTTTGAGTGGCAGGATCTCGCCAACTTTGATGGTAGGCGGGAGGGTCAATTCGATGAACATGGATGTGAAAGTCGTGATCGAACTTGTAGCCGAGATTCCGACGCCTTCTTCAGGATGGACGCAGACGGCCTTGCCCACCCACTCCGTGATCGTGTCCGGCAGAGTTTTGTTCTCAACGTACACCCCCGAGTTCCTGAATGGACATACACACTTGACTTCACAGCTCTACCAAGAATACGACAAGGTAATACCTCACTCCAAAAATATTGGTGTAACCGAAAAATAATTGTGTTCAACAAAAAGGATGTAAATGAACACAAAATGCATATGTTTAATTTTTTATACCAAGAAGGAAACAAATAGTTTTGTTCTCTAGTACAGAATTCGAGAACATTATAATGGATGATACCTTATATGCTACACCTAAGAGTGAGTAAGACTTTGCTCTGGATGAAGGCATGGTTTTTGCATCAGCCTACCATTGCGTGGAGAAAAAATCATTTTCCTTTTTTGAGACCTTTGATAATACGTTGCAGAAATGTTTGCTTCACAATTCTCTGTAGAAAACTGCTACAGATTTCAATTCAAGAGCAACTCAAATTCATGCTTTACATCTTCTCTCTGTTCGCTTGATTTTCTCTCTTATAGGTAAAAACGAAACATTATGTTCATCTGGCAAAGTTTTGATGTTGTGGTGAAACAGTCGATATCAATGCATCTTCATTGAGCGAAGATCACGTTTGTGAGCGAGTCAAGTCGGTTGTCACGCCTGCCACCTTCAGTTAAACTTTTTGAACCACAGCAGGCCCACAGATTACTGACGAGCCTTTACTGCACCTGGATACGCTGTGCGTTATTACAGCTGAACAACAGTCCTTTCGAAATTCATACCTCCAGCAATAGTGAGTATAGGAATATATCATTGTTCAATAAGATTCTCAATTGATTTATTACCTACATTACAATGATTACCCCAAAAAATGTACTGCTATTCAGAAGAAATGTGAACTTACGTGATTGGTCGAATCATATCACACCTCCGCAAAAAAAATGCAAGTACTTTCCGAAAACACAATTGAAGACTTTGCTAGCTTTATTGAAGTATGATAATTCTTTAACTCCATCTCTAAATATAAGAATCTAAAATAAAGGCATCTCAGAAATCAGAGTTCCACTAAACTTTCCTCATGCAGAGATACTACACAATGAGTGATTTGTCAAATATGAAGAATAGGTTGTAAGTTTCAATATCAGATCAGTATAAATTAATTATCACTATATCAACAACTTACAAATAAAACTTTGCTATTAATGATATCAACCGCTTGAAAAATAATCATCGTGCTACGCATTATGTGAACTGAAAATTCGGTTAACCTAGAATTCTTTAGAGGCTCACGGAATACTCGGTTGGCTGAAACGGATTTTCGAAATGCAATCACAATTGCGATACAAATGGATTTTCTGGTTAGTTAACATAAAATTGTCATACAGGAAACTACAAAAATCAGAAATTATTTGAAATGTTGTTCTTGAAAAGAAACACTGAGTTATTTTGTACCAATATTTCTTCAGGAAATTATGCCGATTCAGCTGAGCTCTTCATCCTCTGAAATGAACGATAATATTATTGGTTTAAATTGCGGCTTGATTTCTACCGGTGTTGTACCATGGGTTTCATTTTCCGGTGTTCTACCACCCACAGGAATTACATTTTTCGCACTTTTAATGAGCCCCGCCAGAAAATAGATAGTAAGTAAGATTTAGCATGGGCTGTAAAGAATATATGCACACTTTTTCCTGGCCAAAAAAGCGATGCTAAGAATGTCGAGGCTCAGCGCTACAATTTGGCCGTCAACCAGAACTCACTCGAGACGAACTGAGGAGCCTAAGCTTCTGTGCATGAGATACGAGTGGACCGTTCTCCTCTAACGGTTACCCTGAAAAAATAGGAATTAAATCCACGGCTCATAGCTCCGGTTCCGGGATTACTTGAAATGAAATGAACTGCGTCAACCAATCGTGAAGAAATTTTACGCATTCTGGCAAATGACAAAAGTCATTTCTCGAGCAAGGCCGTGCAAAACACGAGGTTATAAAACTATTTTATGTCACTTTTCTTGTGAAAAAATTTTTTTTCAGAAGTTACCAAATGCTAAAGCAACTTTTCTAGAAAATACTGATGAAATGCAGACAATACTAAACGGGGATGTTCAAACTAACAACTCGTAATAAATGAAAAGTTCGTGCGCTGAAAGCACAAGTTTGATTACGAGAATTAATGTAAAAAATAAGTGAGAACAAATAAAAATACAAGCAGGGCCAGAGAGCTGGGAATCATCGAATCAATGACCTGTATACCCTATTGTAAGTTTCTCGAGCAAATTGAAGACGTAGATGCACTCAAATATTGAGCAGCCCATGAATTTGTGTACATGTACATGCACTCATGTATTAGAATTATTTCTCATGTGCGGACAGTAGATTAATCCACTATCACTTACGGGATTGTTCGTAGCTCCCAGAGCCAAGTTTCCGGGAAGTAGACGCGAGTTTTCACTTCGATAGCAGGCGTGATCGGTCCCGACTCGGTACCATCGTTATAGTCGTAGTCACCACCGCCTCCTCCTAGCAGACCCGCGACCACTCCATCGCCTCCTACGCCTGCTTGACCGCCTCCTCCTACGCCTGCTTGACCGCCTCCTCCCAGCAGACCCGAGAGTAACCCACCACTCCCACCGCCCAGGGAGGTGGACCCGTAGAGGCCGTACACGGGTCCGCCGCTTGACCCTCCTTCTCATTCGCCATAGTTTTGTTAAAAAGAGGAAAGATTGAAAGTTATTTAGTTTGAGAAATTACACATGCCAGAAGACAATTTAAGTAGTTTAATTCCTGATATACCTCTCCGGTAAATAAATTCAAATTTTTTGAATTAAGGAAAAATGATAACTTGTTACAGGAAATGACAATCCTTTGACTGGGCTATTGTCTGGAAAAAAAATTATTTTTCTGAAGTTATTACTGTTGAGTCGTTCTGAAAGCTTTATCATTTTTTCTGCTTGACGGATTGGCCCACGGAACTTCTGAGCATTAACTAAAGCTATGCATATTTATCAATTGTCACATTAATATACACAGTAGTAGTTTATGAGGCTAAGTCAGAATTAATAGCGCACTTCTTTCGCAACATTTCTGGAGGTATTTGGGACAAATTTCTACTCTCCCTGCTTATTGTTCGTACATATTGCTGCTGTGCAGGTAATTTAATTCTCAGTTGGTTAGCTTTGACTTTCTTTCTGCTATGTACTCGTACAATGAAAACATGACAGAGCTACGATCATTGTATACCAAAGATAGATTAGCACATTGGTTCGATTTCTATGGTCAGAAGAGGTTGTAAGAGACTCTTCCCCTCATAGCTGTACTGTCAGAGAAAATTGTCTTAATACTTGACAATAACCACAACTATACTTGCACATTCGGACGGCCAAGCCGGCAAAATTTGAAGCATTTATGTTTTAAAGTGGTAGAACATCCTACCAGCATCCTAATTCTACGGCTTCTGACTTTCAATTTTTTGAATAGCTCAAAGAAATCTAAAAATTCGCAGGCCATTGTACATTCTCGAGGGATGAAGAAGTACCAGAAGGTGCGGCGCGAATGGCTGCGCGGCTGACCGAAATGCACCGCTTGATGTTATGTGCATATTCAGATATGAAGTTCATTTACTGTATTATTGATTGACGTAACTAATATTATTATGATATACATTTTCCGTGGCGTCCCTACAAAGTCGCCCTCTATTGAGGAATAAAAATGCGGTTTTAGTGATGCTGTGCAATTTTGTATGGTATATATGATAGGCTATCGAAGTGATCAGTTTTCCCTTGGTTTCATTTTTGGTGCGTTTTGTGTAAAATTCCGAAACGGGGAGCAGGTTTCGTGAGCGTTCGAATTTCGTTGCGCTCGCTGTGCTAACGAGCGAGTCGTGAGAACTTCCCGCACCCTTGGTCGAATTGAGCACGGCGATCAAGGTATCATGCCATCAGAATTTTGGAATACGTTTCTCATTTATTGACTTCCTAATGACCACATTTTATATGAATAATATCGAAGCGCGATGATACAAAATCCTCCACATATTTTAAAAACATACCTATATTTTAGGAAAATTTTAGTTTATGTACGGTATTTGAGATACGTTGTATAACCACTTCAAACGCTGCTCCGAAATGCATACCTTGCTCTGAGGACGGCGAGCGCACATTTTGCTGTAAGCACAGCCCCCCCAAAAAATTGTTTTTGATTGAGTCCGAAAAAAATTCTCGATACTCTAATCTCCAAGACGTCCAATATTTTCTAAAATTAAAAACCTATATATACACTTTAGTCTTTAAAATTTTTTCTTGGGTTATATTACTTATATCTTAGGAATAGGAAGCGGTTTTAATTTTACACGAAAGTACTCTTTGAAATATTACACATGAATTTTTTAAATTAATTCCCTTAGTAAGTGCTGTAACTCCTTTATTTCTTTTTCGTTACTTTTTTGTATGTAGTTTTGAATGTTTTGAGTACTGAGTTATTTCATTTCTATTGCGACATTGATTTATTATCCCTATTCTGAAAGCAGTAATCAATAAGATACGCATCCAAGACGAATTCAGAAGTTTTCCTTATAATACACATCTAATATTCTTACCTTTTTCGCACGGTCTCGTTTCCAAAATCTGATCTGTGATCACGTGCAAGTGAGCATTCTGGAAACAATAGAAAAGAATTAGGAACAGATATAAAACACTATTATAATGAGGCTTTATGACAAAAGTGATTTTCATCAAGCCCACATCAAGACCACGTGCAAAGTTTAGTCTTACGTTGTCGGAATTTTTTCGCATTTTTTTATTATAAGTATTGTTGTTCTCATATTTTTCTGCCGGTTATTGATTGTTCGAGGTGTCCAGTGAAAAATGCAGTAAATCTTTATGCATTCCGCATTATCATGTTGAAGTTGGAAATGTAGAACTCGAATTAAGGTGAATGTTATTAATGAAAGGATTTATTTCCTCTGTTTTAAGGCGTTACGTTTTCGTGAGGCGTTATTCTTTCACCTGACGGAACTTACATCGAATATTTGAAGAGCATCCACATGCTTGATGATAAAGCTGGTGGAAGGATATACATAGCGGCTTGGAGCACCGAGCAGCCTAAGGCTGGGCTGCTTCTCAGATCTGCCATCTTGAAAAATAGTAAAAAAAACATAAAATCGAGATTAAGTGAAGTACAATTTGAGGTAACCTAATATTTGCAAAAATATTTCTATTATATATTCTTTTGCATAGAAGGTGAAACATCCCATGAAGCATAGAAAAATATTTGTGCTTTGGAAAATCAACGAGTGATCCTCAAGGCGTACAAGTATCCTTCATCCCTAAATGCGCTTGTTGCAGTGGAGATGGCGCCTAGGGAAAACGTTGTGTTAAGGGGCAGTGAAAATAGAATATGTACCATGCCCTCTAGCCGGAATAATAATTCTTAATGTATTTTGATAAAGTTGAAAGGAATGTAGAATTTGCAATTGGCACACCGTTTAAAAAGTAAATTTATTCCTTTGTACTTGATCTGAAACCAATTTGAAAAGCAAGGAGAAACTGAGTTTTTCTGCTGTGAAAAGCAGTGCTAGAGTAACGAATGCAACTGTGGGAAATGGTGCGCAATATAAAACTAACCTTCGTAGAGTGGACATTGTGTCTGCTGAGCTTGAGTGGGTTAAAGTGAAATTCCGATGAGGTATACGGGCGCAGGTCTTAACCCTTATGCATGGCCTCAGGCATACTCAAGAAAAGAAAATAAAACTTTTTTTTGTACGAAGTGGCTTAATGCAAAGGAAACTTTTAGGATAGAATAGGATGGGGTGGGATGAGATATGATAAAATGCAGAGAATGAGAAAGGACGTTACAGTAAAAGCTAGAATAGAAAGAAATAGAATAAAACTTAGTTAATTAAGGAAGTAGCTGAGCGCTGTATTCTCGAGCGTGTTCCCTAGCCCCACAAGTCAGACACCAGTGATGCACTTGCACCATAACATTAATACAGTGCAATAGATAATGCATGTCATGCTACTGCTAGTTATGGCATTACTACCTACGTATCTTATGTAAAGTTTACTCGTTGTTACTCTCTTCGCCTTTCCTCAACAAGTAATAAAAAATTAAAATAAGAGTCGTAGTCACACTTGTACGCTGAAAACCGTTAGTATTACAAACGTAATTACCTACGTTTGTCCATATTCTTGCATTTTACTAGTATTATCTGCGGATTAGTTTTAAAATAACTTTCCAATTTTCTAACCATATTTTCTTCGAACCTGCAATGTCTAGGTATCATTGCCCCCAGTTTGAAAAAATGTAACAGTTAGTCCTTATCCTGATGAAAAGGTAATTTTCTAGAATAAATATTTAATATTAACACAAGCATCCCTGAAATAGTTATTGTAAAAATGATAACAGCACATCACAGCATAAATAATTGTATCTGGAAGGCCAGTAGGCAAAACTACAAGCCAAGAAATTTGGTTTGAACACAAGAACTACCACACTAATAATTTTATAATTAAGCGAAAGCTATCACATTGGAAACTTCCAATTCAAGCCCAGCCCACAAATGCATAGCACACATTTTTATGCCCTTGCTGGTCATGATGCCAAATAAAGACAATGATAACACAAGGTAATGGTAATAGGTCTTTTGTTGATTATTATACAGAACCTTTACTTTTCATACTGAAATGACTTGCACGTGAAATTTGAAAGTGACGTAAAACAAATTTGCTTTTTAAGCTCTACGTGTACCTCATGACTTCTAGCCGTACCCTTCAAGGAATCGGGTTTGCTTTCGTAACTGGACAATAATTTTCACTCAGATTTTATTTATGATGGTTTTGATGGAATCTACTAAAGACTAGTGAAGAATCAATGAATAAAATTTGCTAAATAAAAAACTTTATGCATTATTGGGTTAACAAGTCAGACTCGAAATACAGCGAAGTTACGCTCGAGCTCTCAAGTTTATTATTAGTTGTGAAAATTTCTCATGACTTGGACTCGGTGGCATTGTTCATCACGTTCTACAATAGCAATTTTTTTCTGATGACATCCGTAAGTGGGATTTGTTCTTTCTCTTGCACCTCCGCCTTCTTGAAATGAGGGATGAGAAAATTAAAATAACTCGAAAGAATTTCTCGCAATTCTTATGTATGTAAGAAAAACCTTCTCATAAATTGTTTTCAGAGATATATCAAAATTTATCCCTCACGTTATAAATTTACGTAAAGAAATTTCACAGATGCTCACATTTCAGGCATAGACAAAAGTGCTTCGTTCATTGCCAGCGCGTACTATAGAACAGGTCGGGTCGTGAGCTGTCCTTCATTTGAACTTTTAGCAATAGACTCAAGAAGCTCGCAAAAAACTTTTAATCAGAGGTTAATGAAATTTACAGCATATGCTTCTTGTACAGAACTTACTGTGAGCCAAAAGAAAATGAAAATATTTTTTTGCTGCACTACTGTATTCTCACCTTGCCCAGCGTTACCAAGTTGGTGATTAAGTTTATGCGAGAGAAAATCTTCGCTTACTAATTTCTTTCGTAACTTTTACTCGACAATTTTTTTGGTAAAACAATAATGTGATCTCTTGAACATTCCTGGAAACCTACTTTTGGATATACGCCTTTATCGACGACAAACCATGACTTATACCATACCTTCAGCGAAGTTTCCTCGGCAAATTTGCTTGAGACAGTGCTCGAAGTTGTCTGACTGTGATGATGAGGAATAATATCCCTGGTTAGCAGAGGAAGGTAGGTAGAATATTTCATTTATTAAGGAGCTCTGCCCTGACAAAAGTTCCACGCTCTTGTCCACGATACCTGTAATGGGGTCATAAGACATAACTAAAAATTTATTATACACAAGAATTTTTTCAGTTTGTTGCTTATCAGATCATAATGCCTAGAAGAAATTATACGTTCAGATGTTCCACATCAGACTGTCAACTATGTATATATGTATAACGTGGAAAGCACAATATTAATTCGACACAACTTCCAGGCCGTCCAGTCCGGCAGTGAATAACGCCGATCATGTCACTGTTCGATTGAATAGACCAACTGTTGAAAATTATTGGGCTCTTTCTTAAAATAAATGCTCTGCTGCATGAATACCGTCTGTTCGATTAAATTAAAAGTTGAAGGAATACATAATTTTTCAGAAAATAATTCAAATCGGAAACAAAAGCAACATGATACTCCGTGAAAGTCCTTCGATTTTAACTGGAGCTTTCTAAGGCAAACGAATATTCATCACTCTAAGTAAAGTAAATGAAACTCAGATCAGGTTATTATAATATTTTTATAAACTCGTGGTTGCAAAAAAACGTAACTCTCACTCCTGAATAACACTAATTGCCTATTTCAACTAATATAATGGCTGATTTTAACTCATTAAGGGTCACTAAATGCAAGAAGCATTGTTCTGTCCAATTCATAAGAGGCAATTGATCACTGTTCACTAAGCTCTGAAACCGAGCTGGGTGGTGGGTACCGAGTTGTGCCTTAGCGACTTCACCTCTTTCTGTCCAAATTCCCTCCAAAAGTTGTAGAAACTTGGCAGTGCGAATTTGCTTAGTCCAAGTTTTCAACACGATTGTGACTCGATTTTTCTGCTTCGAAATTGATACTGAGACAAAGTCGTAAAGTCGCAGCTTGGAGTCGCAGCGCCCAGCTTTGCTTGTTGCACACACTACATCTATGGTGAGACCATGGGGTCTAGGACCACTGACCAACACTGCAGAGTGCGTTGGGCTGTGACGTGAGAGTGAGCGGCAAATCTGTGCCGAACTCTACACGCTCGCTGGGCCACGACAATTCGACCGGGTAGTTGAGGCACTTGCTCACCGAAAGAGATTGCACGTCTGACACCACCTCACCATCATTACGAACGTACCATATCAGCACCTGTACAGGAATTCAACAAAAATTGTAGTTCAGACGCTCGATGGCCTGTAGCTGCTAGCCTGCTACACATCGGATACCACGTCATCATCGGATCAGATTTACGATGAGCCAGCGGTTTGATTTGAAAGCTATAGTTACCACGAAGTTTTTTCAGTGAATTTACCTTCGGACTGGATGGATATATACGATTGTATAAAAATGAAAGATCAAATTTTATTCGACGTGAAATATTCCAGGCTGGAGAACTTATAAAAACTTATACATTGTGTCGAATATTCAGCATAAAATAATTTTGCCCTCGTACACAGATCAACATACAAAAATCAGGGAAACGGAATGGAATTTATGGGATGTTGCAAAAGGCAAGATCAAACATGAAACCTCATCAGAGAAATACGGACAGACTAAAGAATTTACTCTCGATAGTGTCAACATGATACTCGCAATGTTCAACCAGAATATCTCGAACAAACTGTTTGCACAAGCACAAAAAAGGATTAGCAATGTACACCGCAAAATCCTCCAACGCGAGTTAGAGTGCCCTAGGATATTCCATGAGGAAATTAGCCCTCTTTGATTATGTTCATGAAATCAAGTGGGGCTGGGGGAGTAGAACAAGGGCTCCCCTCCCCCCCCCACCACCCTTGTTTTCGTCCACACTCGTTGTCTCTAACTGCGCTCTAGAACGTCAAACTTTCAAACTTTATTGCGGAGCCTTGAATCGCGGAATAAATTGCGGAGCCTTGTATCAAGGAATATATTGCGGAGCCTTGTATCGCGGAATATATTGCGGAGCCTTGTATCACGGAATATATTGCGGAG
>VOMN01015598.1:0-14006 GCA_014899125.1 Orchestia grillus | reverse complement strand
ATTTGTCACACTGTTTTGTTACGTTTCTCACATAGTTTTATTGAAACACAATTGTTGGATGTTCACGGGGAGTAAGAGCACTTGCATTTACCACAGTCTGTAACTGTGTGCACTCTCTTTTATTATAATCTTTATATGTCATATCGTGCGGTTAATTTGAAAAAAATTGAATGTCTGGAAAAGTAATAGACA
Source organism: Orchestia grillus (assembly GCA_014899125.1). Taxonomy (NCBI): domain Eukaryota; kingdom Metazoa; phylum Arthropoda; class Malacostraca; order Amphipoda; family Talitridae; genus Orchestia; species Orchestia grillus. The sequence continues at coordinate 13,814 of VOMN01015598.1, read as the reverse complement.
AAATTATATCAACTTTTACCATATTACTTATTGCAGGTTAAAATTTGTGTTGAACANGCTGTTTCTATGCGCAGGGTATCTTGTGTGGGAACACACCTTGTGCATAGATTCCTCATTCTTCTACGTTCATACTAAATGGTTCCTACTCTTTGAGTACAACATAGTCTAAGTTACCAAAGCGCTGCTATCATCACCACCATTACCATTACTCCATTAAAAGACACTGAAACGCGGAGATTTTTCTCCTTGTGTAGCAAATATTTCCGACCGGTCGGAGTATTTTATAGTGCATCAATGGTGTTTAAAAAATATAATCTAATTTTTTTTATCGACATTATATTAACAAATCTGCTTGAAGCGTGTGTTGTCTAAGTGCGTCTGTCTTTCCGAAGCAAAATAGCCCACGGTTGAACATGAAACATTTGTTGTATTTCGGGAAAAGCAGCATCGGTAACTCACCTCACGCAACGGTGCGAGCCTCTGCCACAACATCTTGACCTCTCGAGTCTAGCTTCGTTATTCTGTAACTTTCCACGTTGGTTGCTCCATTGTCGTGAGCCGAGACTTTTGTTGCAGTGATAAAAATTATACTCTGAATCGTACTCTTACTACTATAAAAGGGAGAACTGCACTCTACGGTTTTTTTTTGCTCAGCGAAAAGAGTTTCATTGGAGCCTAAACTTGTGTGGTGACCTGGGAACTCCCGCGCCAGCAGCCACCCGTGCGCACACTTCAGCGCCTCTCATCGAGGTCATAAATTCTGATCGTTCCACGCCAATTTTCTAAATGCAGTAACGTCGTTGTGCTCATGACAGTGAAAAAATATTTTGTTTATGGCTCAAATATGTACTTCGTTACGGACGAGTGCGAGTGATACGACGCTTGAAAATAGTGCTGGTCTACAGTATTTTTGTTTCTATGCTCAGCAATAGCTTTAGGAGACAAGGTGTCGATAGCAGTTCTGTGTACACGCCTGCATTCTACATTTTTTTCCGTTTACTTAGCTTCGAACTTGCTTCGTTGGTTAACTCTTTTTAATGTTTATAATGGAATGATCTCTTTGAGCTGAGATGTTGGAAGCTTGATATTTGTATACCGATCCAGCGAGGTGGGGCTAGTCAGCTGCAGTTTTTAGTTATTAGTAATTGCAAATATCGCCCCTCTTGCCGGGCGACACACATGAAAAATGTAATTTTTGACTTCCACTGTACACATTGCGCATTTCGTTACTATTATTCCTCTGTTTTTGACACTTGAAGTGTTGCTGTGGTAAATGAAACAAATCTTGTATTTAAATTAAGTAATGAATGATCCGAACTATGAATTGTCTTTGGACTAAATAATTTTAGGTTACCTCAGCTATAAATTAGCCTTAGGATTATTATCTTTCGTGCCTACTTGGCGTCTTTCCGTTGGTATGCCTTCTGAGCTTATTTCTTCATGTTTCTGCTTCTTGTTTAACTTGCTGAGGGAATCCGGTGTGGGAACACATTTTTCCGTTCATTTCACGTTCCCTGAAGTCGTGCTAAATGGTCTCTTCTTTTCGCTCTCTTGAGATGGCCTGCGATGTGGTTAGGATCATTGAAATAATTAACTAATAGTAATAATAATACTCGCAAAAATAATTTTTACAACAGCAAAGAATGTCAGAAGTACATGTGCTTCTGTGTTCTTGCTCTCTTTCCTTTGTTCTGTAGTTATATTACATCATTGAAGGTTACGTAGGCCGCATATTTTCATGAAGCTTTTCATACTTATCACTACCGTATTTGTGAAATTGCTGGTTATGCATTAGAAATGTACTAAATTGAATTATAATGTAAAAATATGTGGAGAATCTTTGTGCAAAAACCTTACGGTGACAAGTGTTCAATAATGAGCGTTACAAATTTTACGGCACTATTTATTTGAGAAATGATGAAAAATGTATACTAATAAACTGGAATATGTACTTATATACTCCACTTGTAGGTGTAAATATTTAATATTTTATTCAATATAGTGGCTGTGAGTGTCCGCAACTCAGTCTTCAGTCGCTTAGGAAATGGTTTGCAAGCGTCAAAAGTAATCATTTCTGTCATTTTGTTTCCAAATTTATTTTCAGCGCTTCCAAATTTTTGGTTGAAGAGTCAAAAAGATTGGTGAATGCGGTTCAGGGCTCAAATCTGAAGAAGAATTGGTGGCCGCTCTCTGGAGACGAATTATACGGAGCATAGAAATGAACCAGTTAGAAGGAAACTTTTTATTAAGTTCTAAATTTGCAAGTCATAGTTGGTTTGTTCTAACTTTTATTGGGAAAATATCCCGCAGGGATTCATTTTAGCTTGTGAGTAGTGATAGAGATGGATGGTTACAAAAATGAAGAATTTCTACGTGTCGTAACTAACCTAACAATAAATATCGAATGTCCCATCAGTTGATACATTTATTTTTTAGGATTCACCTAAAAATTACTACGCCTAAAGAAAGTGTAAGTAAATGTTACATAAGGCTAGCAATTTGTCTCATTTGAGTAATATGACGCAGATAACGCCTCTTTGATTCCCTATTTCTAATACCAATAGTGAATCAATCATCACATTACATCGTTACCCTATGTGATTCTTTCTAGCTGTTTCATTTGTTTGTTGGTCGCTCATGGTTATGCCGCATTTAGAGCCTACTTCTAGCTCACACCTATGTCACGAAAATAATTCGAAACCGAGATAGAAAATCCTACTGCATGCTGTCGATTATCTGTGCTGTATTCTTATAAATATGTCTGTAATCTTATTTGTCTCCTGTTGTGCAATAAAAGGAATGGTTATTATACTAGTTACATCAAGTTATAGTAGAGCACAGTTGTAGCCAAATGAAAGCTGCTGTGTTCATCTTAGAATTTTAGTTTTCGACTGACTATAAGGACTCTTCTTGCAGTCTCTAGGCTAAGTTTATTTGTTTTGCGCTACAGGTTTGAAGTTCACCGTTTGCTCCAAGTGTATCAGTTTCTCTGCCAATCAAAATGAATGTGTTTGGGGCTAGTGTAGACAAAGCCGTTTAATTGTATTATTCGAAATTTCTTGTATTGCTCTCAATATTTGTGTTATGGAGAACCTTAACTTTTCATTTTTGTGCAGTTAGTTGATGCTGTGCTATGAATATATCATATATTTGCAACCCAGCTGTCATGATTTATTTCATGTGTTTAAAGTAACTTTTAGAAGATAAAACTCATTTTCCCTATTGTTGGAAACAAGAGTCGACTGTTGTGTTCATTTGACGTCTAATTTCTATTGCATGCGTCTGGACTACCCAGTCTGAGAGCACACAGACCGAGAATGACGGATGTGCTGTGTAAAAAGCCGCGACCAGTAAGGGAAAACTTGCAAACTTTGGCCGCGACCGAAACTTGCAATCGATAACGGAACTACTCTGTGAATGCATTTCAAAGGCTAAAAGCAAACGTATTCGGAGTTTAGCGCTAACCAATTAGTAAAAATATAAAAAGGTTATTTCAGATTAAGAAAGTAATTTTATTGAAGTAAAAAAAAATCCTATTAACGTTGGCGGCGCAACAGACCCATTGTTCAAGTGCAGCACTCTCGGCAGCACTTAGGCACCTGGTTTTAGTGTGTAGCGCGGGAAATTAATTGCGAGTAATCGATATTGTCTTGGCGGACAATACCTTCGAAAATCCGTAGCCTTCTTGGCTTCAAAAGGAATGGAAAGTCTTTTTGTATTAGTGAAATTTTCAGAAGAGATTCGATTGTGCTTATCCTGTTTCACGGGAGTTATAAGAGAACTAGTTAAAATAATCGGATGTGAGAATTATGGGTGTTTGATACTTTTCCATGCTAAATATTGTCTGAAAATTATAAAAGTATCGAATGATCAATACGTTGTAGATGACTTGAAATTTTCTTGTGAAAATGCTTCACGAAATTATGTTATAGTTTTGAACATATTTATAATTTAATGCATCATTTCTTTCCGAGGTTGAAATTCCATGCATTGTTTCGTTTCGTCGAAATGTTGGGCGAGGACATAATTTCTGAATAAGTCTTCCATTTACCTCAAGCTTTTCCGTCCATCTTCGTTGGGCGGTGGCGATAAGCATTTTCCTGTACTACGGAGTATTTTTGTAACGCGAGGATCATAGCGTACTTCAATCTTTTATAGTGTCATGTTTTACAACTTCAACGAAAACATAACTATTTTCATATTTTATTTTAAATATAGTCAACCTTGAATACCTCCATGTAATTATTTCCAAGGGTGATTGTTCTATTGCACGCAATTGGTCTCGCTGTTCGTTTATCTGGTGCACCATTTGTAATGTTGTACTCGAATATATGTCGAATATGAAGACTGCATTTGGATTCTTCGAAACACTGTTAGGTTACCTCAGCTATCGATTAGGTCTTCTAAACTTCTACCCTTCAAGCCCCCCCCCGTTGGCTTCTTTCAGTTTTCACCCCTTCTTCGCTCTCTTTATTTTGTTTTTCTTCCTCTTCACTTTTAACTTACTGTTTCTTCGCAGAGAGAAAGTTGTTTAGAAACACACCTTGTGCATAGATTACCCGTTCTCTATAGTCCATACTTCAGAGGTTGGAGAAAATAATGGAAACACCTAGTCTAGCATCATAACTCACTTTGAAATGCACATACAACAGCCGAAAGCTTGGTTTTATTTGTTTCAAATTTTTATAAGTGTTACTTAATATTTTGCTAAAATTGCTCTTCATCTTCTGATATCAACAGAAAAATGTTACTGAGATTCATCACAATATCAGGTCTATCGAACTTTCGAAAACTTTGTAAGGAGATCAAATTGTTTGTGTTCGTAAGACAATCTCAAGCTTAACGAAGAGAGCCGGAAATGTCGGGGGTTTCAAGGAGCGCCGTGTCGAAAGTAATGAGAAAGAAGTAAAACTTTCAGATAGGGACTACCCGTCGAACTCGTACTCGAATTGTTAGAAAGACTCGCGAAAATATAGATCCCAAAATTACTGTTGAGCTGAATGATTACCCGGGGACTCTGTTTCCGTAAAACTACTCGCCGGGAGCAACACAAAGCTGTATTTCACGGGAGGGCTGCCACAAGAAAATCCACTACTTTCCAAAGCGAGCCATAACAACGCGTTTAGAGTGGTGTAAAAACTTACAGGATTGGTCCCTAGAACAGTGAAAGAATATTATTTTCTCGGATGAGTCATTCCTCCCATTATTTAGTATACTAGGCAAAGTATGCTAGTGGAGACAACCAAAAGGAACATTTGTCCCAGACTGCCTTCTCCTAACTAGGGAAAAGATCTGTGTAATCTGGGGAGCTACACAGACATGACAGAATTTAATAGACCTCAATCAAAATGAATTTCGCCTCTTATTTGATGCTAAATGTTATTTAAAGTTAATAATTGTTATATTTACCCATATTTCTTGTTTCAGAATACATACGAGAGTAGCGAAGCATGCCACGAACCAAAGAAGCATTAGACCCATTCGTATTTCAGCGAGGTTTTATCGTGGATCAACATGAAGGTGGTGTTAGTCAGCGCAAAATATTTGAAAATCTTTCAGTACCTCTTTCTACTGTTAATAGTGATTATACAAAATTCACCAGAGAGAGAGAAAGAGCAAGGAGCGCACAAATTCTTATCCAGGTCGTCCCGGGCCTTCTAAAAGAACCTGCGCCTCGTCCGATGAAATGTTGAACAGGAACCATGTTGCAAGGCCTCTCACGTAGCAACACAAGCTGATGTCAGTCCCAGAATAGCTGTCAGGGATCGCCACAAGCTGGGCTACTATGGCAGATCTGCAAGAGGGAAACCACTTTCTCGTCCAGCCGAAATCAAGCGTAGAAATGATTGGGCTCATGAGATGGTGGAGAGACCTGCGGCCTTTTAGAACGGTATAATTTTCTCTGATGAGTCACTATTAGCATTATTTTCTGACTGTGGAAGAGTGTGGGAATGGAGACTGTAGTCAAGAGTTTGATTTGGAAAGACTGCTGCCAATAGTGAAACATAGGAACTTGTCAGTAATGGTATAGGGTGCAATTTAGGGCGATGGCCGATCGCAGCTTGTGGAGTGTAAAGGAAACATCAATTCAGCCAAACAAGTTTCTCTATAAAGGAAGAGCTTCTTCCGATATTTTCAAGTTGTAAAATGAGTATTGTTGACTCCCTATCCTTAGCAACATAACATTGGTTGAGTCAAAATAGGATCAAGAAATTTCCATAGCCAAGTCAGTCTCCGGATATGAACCCAATCGAACACCTCTGGAGTATATTAGAATAAAAACTCCGCAAAATCAAAAACAAAGGCATATTCGAAGTCCAAACTTTTAGTTATTGCGTGAAACATAGCAAGAAATCCATCAAGATGATATTCGGGAACTCATCACTAGCATGCCAGGGTGCCATTAAAGAAAAGCGAAGGGGATGTCAACCAAGAGTTAGTTATTCACATTGTGAGATACGAGCTTCATACTAACTTATAACTTATAAGCACTTTATTTTTATAAATTATTTGTTTAATAAGGTAAATGGTTTCTAAGGGCGTTGATTCAATTTTCATGCTTGTGTATATCTTGGAAATCCACCGGCCCTAACATGGTTTCCCTTCATTTCAGAATTAGTAATGAAGACTATAGGCATTTTACGCGATCAAGTGCACCCTGCGGTTGCTGCGGCGTTTCCACGTGGAAACTCAATCTTTCTCGGTGATGATGCACCAATTCACACAACTTATTTTGCTACAGTATGGCGTGATGAACATTTTAGTGACTTTGAACATGTCAGGCCACCGCAATTCCTACATCTCAATATTATTATCGAACGGTTTTGGTAAATTTTGAAGAAACGAGTAAGGAGTCGATATCCTTTACCACCCCTTTAAAAACTAGAAACTTTTAGCAGGAAAATGGATAAAAATTTATTTCAAACAATTCAAACTTGGTACAAGTCTTTACCTTGTAAAATTCAAGCTGTAATGACTGCTAAGGGGATCCTTGCCTATGTTAAAATCTTTTTATCCGGTATTCGAAGGTGTCGGCATCATTTCGTTTAACCCCTGTAAATGGTTTCTTCTTTTCACTCGCCATAAATCGCATTTCATGGAGATACGAGCTTCATACTAACTTATAATGTATTTTAATCTTCTTAGGAGTAATAAGGGCGCTTGCATTTCACTTTTTGTTTTGGTAGTACAAGTGGAGCAAGCGAGGAGGTACTTACTGTCTTCAATGGACATTAAATGCATCGCATACAATAACTCGTTATCGTTTCTTCGTATTTTACTTGTCTTAGGTTATAGGCATGCCCTCTACCGACCAATGCATATAGTCTCTGACTCTATCTGAATTTAGAAATCCGTTTCCGTGCTTTCATTGACAATTGTGAATATAACCCATTGCGTATGCTAAGCCGTCTATGGTAAACTGTGCAATAGCTCCAACTTGTGTTGTAACGTGAAAGAACGTTTAATATCAAACTGTTTGTAGAAGTGCAGTTCTCCCTGCTCGCACTCCAAATAAACACATACAGGCATAGTTCAGCATTGCACTGTCACGTAGCAGCACCAGTTGATACTAGTGTTGATTACTGCTCTGAAGTTCATGCGCTTTCTAGACCATCGTCCGCTCTGGTGTCAACTTACATCACACAATTTAGGAGAACGCCGCTCTCGCTCATGAGCACTGAAGATCACAGCTGCGGCCCTGTGTACTGCAGCAGATGTTACATTTCCGCCCCGAATGTGCTTGCGGTCGTTCCTGCAGTACTCATGTTTGTGTTGGGTTCGTTTGGAATGCATGGAACACTCGGGGAAACAATTCTGGATGACTTCCGCGAATACCCTGAGTTTTTTTACACTGGTCTCCCTAAGGAACTTTCGTCTAGAGAGGTTTAGTGTCGTGCCGTCTGTTGTGGCATCGTCGTTGAAGGCCTTGAATCATTTTTTTACGGTATACTAGCGAATTTTTATGGTTGAATTTTTCATTTGAGGAATTTCTTAATCGATTCTTGTGAATGGTAATTTGTGTTTAATTTAGGTAAACTTTTTTGACACTTTCATTAAAGAATATTTAACCTTGTTTTCGTTACTATCCGTTTGTGATGAGAAAACATCAGTGACGTCCATTTCAACGCCGACGACCTCGTTGTAGAGGCGAGGGGTCGCTATTTGCAGCTGTCTGTAATTATGTCTCTGAAAACTAGACCCTAGAAAAGCCAACTTGTTTTTGAAATCAACGAAATGTTGCGAACGCAGTTGTTCATATTTTATGCACTTATGTGTTCGTATTTCTCTTATTTTTTACGAAATAATAAAAATTTAGGACTAAACATGATTATTTATGATCAATATTCTTGACAGTGGTCCTTATAGGCTGAGAGCAAACGTAACTCCGTACTATGACGTTAAATCTTCCAATGTACTTGTTAGAACTAAATAAGCTGGACTTGCTGGAAGTATTGTCAAATGATAACTCATGGACCTCAAATTGAATGGAAAGAACTTCGAGTTTCGAGTCAAAACTGTTTTGAAGCAGGTATTGGTAGCGTGAAGTAGGGCCACAAGTTTTCCGGGAATCAGAAATTATAGCTTAAGAGATGATACAAGTACCGAAATGGAACAAGTCACCATATATCAGTTACCTTCATAATCCTAATGCCGTGTCGTATTCCAATTCTCCAGTCCCTTTAGGACTTCTGCCACTATAGTTGTCATTTTCCCCTCTTTCGCATTGTGCTACCTCGTACAACGCCGTGCTTGGCTCGCTCAGTAACGGCCGTGCTACGGTCACTTCTGACACAAAGCAACGCGTGTGCCGTGGCCGCCGGAGTACGGCGCAACAACACACAGGGGCCGCCCTGCAGCAGCATGCTGCCGTGCTGTAAAACTTCACTACGTGAAAACAGTGTCACTAGCAACTGCTCTCGTTACCTCGTGCACGGCACCACCAGCTGCTACTGCTGCTCGCAACGAACAATGAGCAAATGGGCAGGCCAATGCGTGGGAGGTCTCTCGCTCGAGGACAGTATTAGCTTCAGCTATTTTCTATTGTTGTCGCCTGTTATAGTTGTTGCTGCGGTCTGAATCGTACCTAATGTTGAATAAATGTAAGTCGTTTCACGTCCATAAATTGTCATCTGGAAAGCAATTGAACTGAATGGGCTCAAAAGTCTTGAAAAGACTGACTCGATAGCCGTGACGTACTTGTTTTTAATTAAAATGAACGCTCTCGCGACGTCGTTGCGACGTTTACTGTGACAGACTTGAACAGTTATTTTCAGGGCTAAGGAGATGCAGAGCTGTAAATTGGCCATGAGGGGAATAAATTGATCATAATACTTCAAGCTACCATCATTTGCTGCTCTCATACTGGTGACTAGTAAGAGGTGTTAGTGATTCCACTCTTTGGTAGCAGTGGAATATTCTTACTCTTTTATTGAAGCGAAAATGTTTTGCGAGGTATCTTCCTGCCGTTCAAAATTCACTAAGAAACCCTTTGAGAATTTCTTTTTTCTATAATCGTTTGATGCTACTATGTTTCCCGATGCACATCGCAGCGTTAAACTGCATACGAATGGAAGGGGAACACACCTGCTGGAACGCTGGCCTGCTAGAATGTGACAAAACTTTATAAATATTTCGGACGGCTCTAAATTCATAACATGTCCTCTTGATAAGAGCAGCAGTTCATTCACCTAAACTTAGTACTTCAGCGTTCACTATTTTTGTATCTTTGGTTTGGTATCTTTCACCGGAAAAAGAATTACCGTATGAAGAGGCCTCACTCTATCGCTTCACCTTGGTGAAAGTTTGCATCGTTTAGCAAATGAAAATCATAATTAAATTTCCTGCCATTTCTAGTCGGGTCGATGGGGAGTTTTAATTTAGTTGGAAGGACAGACGGAAATGACGGAAATATTGTTAGCGGAAATGACGGCGAATATCTTCAGCAATGCAAACGTTCAGTAACCAAGGTCCAACGATATGAATCGTGTCTTGGTTCGATAAATTGTAATCTTTTGATGAACGCAAATTTGGAAAGCATATGCGCTCTAAATAGAATAAGTAACTTCGATCCGAAAATTTTCGATCCGACTTAAGGTGGATAGAGTAAAGGAAGGGTTCATGAATAATTGTTTCATTCCTGCTAAAATTCTCATTTCTATGTTACTAATCCTGACTCAAATTTCTGCCAAATTCGCATTCGATATTGCAGCCAGAATCGGTAGCTTCTAAGACGTTTTGACGTTCCCCGGTGGGCCTATAAATTGTTGACTTTTTCATCTCCATAGCTCTGTTTTTATCTCAACATGTGATAATTGTTTATACACATGGTAACGAGAGCGTTGCTTAACCTCAAGTATAAAGGTGTTGTGATTGATTAACTGACTATTCTAAATATTCTCTCGCCTATGGATTTGCATTAAAAAAATTTAACTGCTATACGAATGTAGCCACCGAGTTGAAAAGGTTCAATTTTGTGAGTTCATAAATCTGAATAATTTTATGAGCAGCATACATCATAGAGGAAATCGAATGCCAGCAAAAATGTTATTTCAGAATTTAATTGCTTCTGTATTCTCATTTTGGAAGCGAAAATATTCTAGTTTTATGATAAACTTCAACTTGGAAAATGCACCTCGTTTTTCTGAATTCTTGTTGCTGAACAGGATCCGAAGATGCCTTTTTTTCTGATGGATCACAGGTCTCCGCCCTTGCTATCTCGGTGGTCCCAGACCGTCCGCGTGTATTAACATCATGCGATGTATCGCGTGTACCAGGAATGCCCTCCTTTCAACTCGTATTATGAGTGTATTTGATGTGGATTTGCATTTTTCTGGAATGATGGACATAGTGAAGAAGAATATCCATTCTCCTTGAGCTATTCAGTTACTGAAACGCCTTATTATTGTTCATCAAATGATCAGTCTATTACTCGATTTTGAATTAGCTTAAGGCTGCATATTTACTGTAAAACACATTGTATTGCATTTTTTCCATGAACGTTTGACTTCATGGAATTTCTCTTCTTGTGACTTTGCTTGAGTGATATGAGAAATTTGTTTTCATCCTGTGCGAGGTTTAGTATCCATTAGATGAAGTGCAGGATGTTGTTGGGTAATGTTGCGCTTTTAGCTTTGTTCTTCATTTTTTAGTATTATGATATTTCAGAGTAAAGTTTTGTTCTCATATACCATCAATTTTTGAATCACATTTTCAAATTTTAACATTTTTACTTGATAGGTGTTTCTTTCCCACATTGTGAACTGCATCCCTCTTGCTTCGCAGTTCTGTTCGAGTGGACTTTTTAGAAGCACTTTTTCTTTCTGTTTCTCTCAGTGTCATGCACACTCTCACAGGATCATCGCGTGAGTGCTACTCGTAGGCTGCATATTTGTGTCAGGTTGAAGACTCTGAAAGAATTTAAAACTCGCGTGTTTCCTTATAATAAAATTTGACCCTGTACAAGTCATCACTTCTCTGTGTCGAAGCACGAGATGAGGGCGATATGTAAGCTAGTGTCTGCACTCCAGCGATAAGTCAGTGCTAACTGGAGGAGCGCGAGAACATGGTATTATCATGCCGTTGAGCTTTCGCCGTTTGCGTGCGAGCAACAAAAATACGACATTCGTTGGACAACAATGGAAAGCAAAATTTGAAAGATATGTTTATTTGTGACTTGATTGCACTGTGATTTTTTATATCCATTTTTTACATAATGATGAATGCGCATTTGATTTTAAGTTTACCCTTGCTTTTTGAAAATAGTGCTTTCCGAGCGCATCGAAACATTCTTCATCGAGTTACGACATTCGCCCTGGAGGAGAGTCGAACAGAATGTGTCGGTTACTGCAAATATTACTTGGAGAAATTGGCATTTTTCTGGTGTCTCGCAGCTCAAGGCAGAATATAATACATGTGATCGAACTTGGAGTAGGCTCAACTGTAAATTGAACCAAGTGCACAAGTTTTCCTTTTATATTTCTTTCAAGGAAGTGACAGTTGCTTCTACCCCTGTATGAGTCTTTTTGTTTTTTACCTCTCCAACTTTTTTTTTACACCAGATGCTTCGCCTTAGCCCTGTGGACGCTACATACATAAAAGTTAACAAGTCTGTGCTGAATTTAATTGAAAAAATTGTCTTGATTCTTTGAAAATATAGGTAATGCAGTAAATATATGCATACATTATGATAATAAGAAAAATGCTAAGCTGCGATTGAAAATTCAATACACGAAACCGAGTTATAATTTGATGTTGAAAAATTGTTAAAGGGCCTGAAGGATCTAAGTTGTAATCATGGCAGGGCAATTAGCCCAGTTTTTTCTTTATCATTGCTTACAACGCTCTAAATGTTCTCAAGTCACTTGTGCTCAACGCGTCTACTTTTCTCGCGTCGAGCTTGAACAGTTATTTTTTTTTCGTTTGGGCGTGTGCTCGGCTGCATTTTAACTCCGGAGTTTTGGTGCTTGAACTTGAAAGGCTCTGAACGAAAACACTGGGAGGCGTGTTGCACTCCTGACAGAAGTTATAGCTACTGGCCTGCGCCCATCTAGTGTAACCTAAATTGTTACCAATGTCATGATTATCTTCACTTCATGGGAATATAATTAATTGATGGGCAATTCGGGCAGACGTGCTCTCGATCACTTTGAGCCTCTATTATTGTTAAGTTTATTTCTGGATAATTAATGATAATAGCATGGCTCCATTCAAACTGGCATCTGTTGCTAGATTGATATTTACTCATGGCACCATCGTTAGCACTAAATACCGACTCGCATTCTATTTCCAGCGAATGTTTTTTTTTTCAGTGGTTGGTTTCAGTAGATGGTCTGCAATGATGTTATAATTTATCACTCGCTTAAATTTGTTCATTCGCATACTCTTGTGCATATCAGCTAGTGACTAACCTTGGAAGCGTGTAGATAGAGGTATTGCACGAATGGTAATGTACTGGGTTGTGGTGTTGGGTAATGTATTGGGTTGTAGTGTTGAGTAATGTATTGGGTTGTAGTGTTGGGTAATGTATTTGGTTGTAGTGTTGGGTAATGTATTGGGTTTTGGTGTTGGGTAATGTATTTGGTTGTGTATATCATCTAGTGACTAACCTAGGATGCATGTCAATGGAGGTATTGCACAAAGTATAATGTATTGGGGTTGATGAACTGACTTCCGAGCTTTGTCTTCTAGTGTCGTATTTGAAAGCTCGGAAATGAAATGTTTCATTTACTCCTATAACTATGCGTAAAAATTTAATGAAAAAAAATTTACTCATCGTACAGACGATTGTGAAACCTTATCTCACATTGCAATGTTCTCGGGAAGTTCTTTTAAGTCTTGTGCAGGAAACATTGTGACTCAATCTGTGCACAGTTTCCTATAAGCTTGCTGATACCGATAGATTATTAGCGTTTGCGTTCTTCAGGGATTTTCCATGCTTAAGATGGTCTGCGACATTTATCGCACTTGTTGCAGTCACATATTGATGCGCGGACAAAATATTACGCTTGGTTAGATCATTTCGTCTTTTGTGATGGTTTATTTGTTGTGTGATCCTACTTAATCTGTGATGGCTTACTTGTTCTGTGTTGCTGTAACTATTTATTATTTAGTGTCTGTTATGGACTACGACGACCCTTTCTGCTTGATAAGCTTTCACGGAACTCACTGTGTTGAGGTGATAGTCGTGTCATGAAAGTTAACATGCCGGCCTCGGGTGTACATTTCGTTTTCGCGTTATGATACCGTTTTACTCTCGTATAAAACTCAGAGTCGTGTTATGTACAATATATTTACCCTGTATTTCTAGGCAGTCG
>VOMN01015593.1:0-16808 GCA_014899125.1 Orchestia grillus | reverse complement strand
GCAAGAATGCTGAACGCATTGCCCCTCTGCACAGCCAACCCGATCTAGGTCGACTGCTCAAGCAAGCCAGCGGCCACACAAGCAGCGCGAGAATAGCAGAGCCCATGGGACCAGAACCTCGCATCGTGACTGTACACTGCACACTCATTTCACAGAACTACACACTCACAGAAAGTAACATTTCACGTCAGATTTACGGTAAATAAGAGAGCATCTCGAGAAATTGGCATAATTTGTTTCGCCATTTTTTTGGGGGAGGGGTGGGCGAGTCTTCTAGTTGCATAATATTTTTCTCTGGTAAGTTTTATATTTTCACAATGCTCTTTCTAAAAAGAACAATGAAGTTGAGGTAGACTGAGGGAAGNTTCTGGTTGCATAATATTTTTTTCTGGTAAGTTTTATGTTTCCACAATTTTTTTAAAAAGAACAATGCAATTGAGGTAGACTGAGGGCAGTTAAGGTGAGGTTCTTGAGTCGAGATGAGTTCAAGTTAGGTGATATGGCGAGGTGAGGTGAGGTGAAGTGAGATGAGTTGAGGTTAAGTGAGATGAGTTTAGGTGAAGTGAGGTGGAATGAGGGGAGTTGAGGTGAAGTGAGATGAGTTGAGGTGAAGTAAGGTGAAATGAGATGAGTTGAGTTGAGATTAGGTGAAGTGGTGAGATGAGAGGAGTTGAGGTGACTGATATCTGAACCACAAAGTTTCTGTCATTATGTAAAATTACTGTGAATTAGGAATATCTTAAAATGATACATGCTCTGTAATTGTTATTAGTATTAGTACTATAGTCGAGGAGTTGTGTACGAAAATATTTTTGATAACTGGGAAGCCTTCATATTATACTTTTACATTTTTTAGTCTATTTAAATATTCTATTCACCTAACAAAATTGAATAGAAAACCGTTCACTGTCAATTGTCAAAAAGACATCAGAAAAGACGTCGGACTCAAGCATTGGCTTCTACGGAAACTTCTAACTCAGAGGTAAGAGGGATTGTGAAACGAGTGAGTGATGAAGCTTCTGATAATAATTTGAATGAAATATCGGATTTCAGTAGTGTTCGCATTCTCTCCAAGAAGACTAAAATTTCAAGCCAGTCATCAAATTTGGACGATAATACAGAAAATAACATTTCACGTCAGATTTAGCATAAATAACAGTGCATCTTAACAAATTAAGCATCATTTATACCGGCATTCTTGTCGAGGCGCGTCTACTATAGATAGTCACTAATAGCATTCTACCTCAGACAGACATTTATCACATATTTCATCTGTTCAAACATGTTGATAAAATTATACACACAGATCATCGATCATCTTTCACACGAAAATAACAACAAAAATATAAATTCACTTATGAAGCCATCGTGCGTCCAAACAAGGTGAAGGACAACTTGTCGAGTTGTGTAGTCTAACGGAACAAAACATCCCATCACACCTTCCTAACCACTTTAAAATGAATTTATAGAAAAATTACACAGTACATAAAAAGCTGAAAACTTTGAAAGTCAAATATTCATATAATAAACATTTTATTGAAGATAAACACGGTTTTGATTTGTAAATGGAAGGCTTTGACACCATACCACCACTTAACACTAACACTCAACGTTAACTGGGAGTTCAAACTTCAAAGAGACACTGGGCGTCGGATATGCATCATCAGCATACGCACGCTGGTCGAGCAGTTCATGTATCGTCTATACAAAAGAAAGATAGAAAAGACGTGGGACGTTGACTCGAGGGATAAAAGAAACATTTATTCCGATTCTTCCATTTGCAATGTTTTTCCTTCAGCGAAATGACATTCTCCAGGAAATTGTTTGGCAAACTGAATATCGGAAAGCTGCAATATGCGCTAATTTTTCAGCATCATGGTTCACTCGATGTAAAGTGTAAACTAGCGACAAACACATCGAACGTTATCAGCGCTCACAACCTCACGGAGCCTTTTAAAGCGTCTATTCGATTGATCTGGGGAATATCTTTTTCGTTCTCATTTTAAGTTACATATATTTCAGTGAAATGTATCTTTTCCATATATAAATATATGAAAGTAAAAAGTACAAAAATACTTCCATATTTTTCAATCATTTGTGCAGTATAGAGTAGAATGCTAAAGAGACTGTTCCGAAGAAAATAAGCAGGGTAATTTTCAAAGCAATTAATTTGTTCTCGTCGATTGACCTTGTTTTTTCTCGTGTTTTGCTTCAAGTGATTAATTAATGTTTTGGCTATGGTTTCCCATCTGACTTGAGCTGACGTGTGCTTGGACTTGATTCTTGGAGTTCTCTGTTAAGTCAAATCTGACCCACAATTGCTTTTAATATTTTAATTTAATGACAATTTTACAAACTGTGATGAAATTCAACTACTTAGTTACTGTTATTTTACATACGACAGAGTATCGTTCAGTTTTTTAAATTGCGTTTCAAAATAAACGTAATTTTCATTTTAAAATGGTGACAGCTGTTGACCTATTACGAAGAAGAACACATTTGAGCGCTAATTGAGTGACAAAAGGACAGCAAGACACAGCTTAGGTTCAACAGAACCTTAGGTGACAGAACAACAACCAATTTCTGACGACAACATACTTTATGATTGACCTTTATGATGAAGCTGAGTCCGACTGTCGAAGTCAAAAGTATTTTGATGGGGTGTTTTCAGTGAACTTCTAGAAATTTATTAAATAAAGTCATTCACTTAAGTGTGCACCATATGCTCTTCATCATCGTAGGGTAAGTAATGTAGGCATTTTTTCAACAATAAAGCTAACTTTCCTCAACGGCAGAGATCATCTACACAACCCTCTATACAGTAGATACAGCATCATCTGCCAAAATATAAGGGCCAATGCACTTCACAGTCAATTTAATTTAGCTTTCATTAGTTTTCGCAATCACAGTCAATTTTACGATCTTAATAATTAGCCGTTAAAAAAATGCATACAAATTTGACATCCCTTCCTAAGGTTATCAGGTTTTCATATTGTAGTGCAATTCTTTCTCGAGAGCGAAGTCAGTCATTGACGTTATTGTGCCATTTGTTAAGAAAAATTTCAGTTGCTAGTACTCAACTTGTTCAGGGCAATGTGGCAGATTGTAGTTGGCCTATTATACATACATGAAGCAGGTATATTATAGCTCTATTACACGAACAAACCATGAGGCCAATGAGAGCAGGAAATCGCCAGTCTCGACTGCTCCTAGGTGTTGCTGCATTTGTCTTTACTTCTCGACGTTTCAGCAGACGCTGGCACTGTTTGCGGTTGCTGTTCAAGAATCTGACGAGCGACAAAGAAAGTTTTCCAGCTTACACGAAAACAAATCAAATGTCTGCTGAATAGAAAACAAATCCAGTTTGCAAGGAAAGTTTGCTAGTTTAATAGGACCCTAATTGAAGCTGTTTGGTGCAGTTGTCAGTCGGGTGGATCCACCTGGTAATTTCACCATGGGAGGACTTGGAAGCCAATTTTTTGTCTGAAATGGAAAACTTAGAAGGATCTAAAACAAAGCTCTCACGAAGAGGCAACACATTCAACCACTTAATTCTGCCAAGGGAACACATCTTTGTGTATTTTAAATAAACGGTACTTGCTTCTATCATTGCAGGGCGTTGGGTAAAAAGTGGCACAAAATTTCACACCTACGAGAAAGTAGGAAAAGAAACATTTTTGCCTTAATGAAACCTATCAAATAACTTTTGATCTGGTGCGATGTTAGATGTTTAATATTTGAAAGAAGTAAATTTCAAAACAAAATTTTGCACAAATAATTGATTTATACTCTCTCTTTACGGAAATTGTTCAAAGTTTTCATCACTCACATCAATGCACTTGGAATATCTTCAACTTAAGGACTGCCGAATACTGTGCAAAAGGCCTGGCATTTTGAGAATATCACCAGAGGTCGCTACAGTTCTTGCCATAAGATCTTTCTCTGATTCCACTGGTGTTGAATAAATAAGGTTTCTTATCTGTCTCCCAAAAATTAATTCGAGTGGAGTTATGTCGGGACATCTCGGCGGCCAAGCAACAGAACCACTTCGACCAATCCATCTATTGGGAAATTGAACATTGAGGTAATTTCGGACAACGATAAGAAAGTGAACTGGAGCCCCGTCTCGATCAAACCTCATTTCTCTTTGTACAATTAATGGTACATTTTTGAGTAGCTCATTGAGTAATTCTGCTAAGAAAACTTTGTAATTATTCACGTTGAGCGGAGATGGCCTAATGTAAGGTCCAATAATGGAGCAATGCAAGATGCCAGCCCAAACATTTACACCGTATCATTGTTGGTATGCGAGTTCATTCATGATGGTTGTTCATTTGTCATTCATGGTTCTCGTGAAGTTTGATTGGACAATGCTTGCGTGACGTCACTGCAACGTCATTAATTTTCATAACGTCTCCTAGGAGCCTTTTGCAAATAAAACAACTTGTCTTCTCTGTACTGCGTGCTATCTCTTTTGTTACGATGAAAATGGTCTAGCAATATTTCCCGAACATCTACACGCTTCTGATAACCAGAATATCTGCAGTTTATTTTTAAGCTCCCGTAGCGAGGTTGCCGTTGATATAAATGTTAAAACATTCCATGGAAAAGAATGTGACAGTTTGCAACACCTTCTTGGTATAGTCTGGCCCGCCTGTGTGGCGTTGCTGTTAGCAGTTTCATAAATGAGGTGCATGTCTACCTTTTCTGCGTATCTTAAGCGGTCAATGTTGCTAACGCCGTATCACAATAGAGAATGATCAAGAAACAGATAAGCAAGAAGTTACGGGCTGGATGATCTGAAACAATCTAGATCTTACCAGTCTAAAGGTTTTTATCAAATATCTTAAAACCGAAAATATCTTCGCAAAGCTTTATAGAAGCAAAAGTGTTTAGTTAGCCACTTTTTGGTAGGTGCGAAATTTTGTTCCTATACTACTATAACTAGTGAAATAAAACGACACGCTGTAATAGTGTCTATAAAAGAGAAATACAGCATTTTAAAAATTGCAAGATTTCTAGAAGTCGCCTGATTTTTGGTTTGTAAAGTTAGAAAGGAGCTGAATGAAAACAATGGAGGTGAATTGGCCACGAGCAAGAGAAAACAGCATTGTCAATGCTCTGAGTCACTCAGAACCTGAGTTTGTCAGAAGAGTGCATGGCAAGATCGGCAAATATCCCGGGAAGTTAATGCGACATCTGGCCAAATATCTTCAAGTGTTTGAAGGAACAATAAGTAATCTTGTTCATCAAGACGTCGAATACAAATCACACGTTCTTAGGCGAGGTCAGTTAATGTCGACGGAAAATCTAAAGAATCGTAATTCGTGCGTTTTTTCTAAAAATTAATAAGGTGTCCTCAAATACCGTACGCACCCTGTATATAGAGTGTAGTTTTTCAGGGAACTAATTATTAGACCATATAGTTAGCACTTTACTTTGATAAGGAGATACAAGTTATTTTTCAATTAAAATTAGCCTTATTGGCGGTACATTACACGCATAAACTCATAGATAGATACAAAACTGATTTCTTTGATTTTCTATTAGTTTTTATTATTGGAAATATGCTTATGAATGAAACTAGGTATAATAAGTGGGGCCAAGTCAATCTAGTGGGTAAGATAATTGATTGGAGTCCGAAAGGTGAGGCCAAGTCCGCCTGGGTTCAAGTTTACCCCTGCACCTAAGTGTTAAAGAGTGTCAGTGGACGCTAGTGTAAAACCTGCGGCAGACTAGCATCCTGTCCGAGGGTTGGTATTCCAATTCATGCAACAGAAACTAGACTCCATTGGCCTTCGTGGAGTGAAAAAAGGAACTTTACTTACTTTACTTATAGTACTAAACAGTTTATATGACTTTTGTTTTTGGCAATTACGAGTAATTTTTGAACCCCTTTTATTACAAATCAATAAAAAATCAAAACTACTCGGGTTCAAAAACTACTCGTAATTGCCAAAAACAAATGTCATATAAACTGTTTAGTACTATAAGTAAAGTAAGTAAAGTTCCTTTTTTCACTCCACGAAGGCCAATGGAGTCTAGTTTCTGTTGCATGAATTGGAATACCAACCCTCGGACAGGATGCTAGTCTGCCGCAGGTTTTACACTAGCGTCCACTGACATCATTATTCCTATGAAACTTTGCTTATGTACTATGATTGTGTTATAGTTACTAGAGGTAGTTTATTGCAGAACGGTTAATTTGATTATTCATTGACCAGATTACGAAATCCAGAAGTTCATATACATTTTTTTCATTTTGTAATTACAATTCACAGACAATTGTGGTTTTATCTCAGAAAGAAGACAAAACTGACGTTCAATTAAACATAGTTATTAATTTACGTTAAACCTGTTACGGAACCAAGAGATTCCTGACAGCAAGTGGGTGATACTCGAGTTTATTTAGCTACTCGAGCCATCGTCAGTAGCAGTACGTGCATATCAATAAGTGTTGTTTTCCGCATTTTCCGGGGAACATATCTGTACTCGAACTGATCACGAATACAGTCTTTACTGGTACTGCGCATCCTTGAAAGAATCGTTTTAATCAGTCCGTGGTAAAGAATCATCCATCATTTTAACGACGGAATCAAGAACTGACGCCCCATCAAAACTTCGCCATTATGTCTGCATACTCGCATGAGACCTGTAACCCTGGTTGTGCCTCATTCGAGAACACAACCCGAAAGGAAGTGAAATGATCGATTTCAAAGATGCTGTAGATGTGAAGGACTGAAAAGCATCATTCTCGTCAAAGTTACCTCGATTTTTTGTTAGACCAAACGAACTTGTGCTTGTGTATTTTCGACACAATATACTACCTATACGCGTGTGATACTTCAATGCCCACGTTGTAAAGAATATATTACATGTACGACTTTCAAAATATGTAAAGCTAAGAAAATTAACAAATTCTGTGGGTTAATGTCGAGTATGGAACATAAACATGGGCACTTATAGTGCAGACTATTTGAGCTGTCCAGAAATTCTGTAATCCAGCTGTAATGCTCTCATGGCAAGTCAAGTGAATAAGAGCTATTTAAAAACACAAATATTTATCGTATGCCTACATTATATTAGGTAGTAAAACACTGTTCCAATCAGCCAAATTGCAAAATCTGTTTGAAGAAGTGGAATATAGCACGAAACCGCGTTTCAAAATATAACGTAACATTTAATACTGTTTGTCGTCCAAGTTTGTGTGGAATTATAAACTCCGGATCTAAAGAGAGTATGAAAGTATGTATAGTTTATTTGCACAAATTTATTTCTCGTTTAATGTAGAATTTAACGTATAAGCACATTTGAACAAAAAAATGGGGAAAATTCCAAACTTCTGCGTGTTCCAGTCCCTTTGTATTTTATAAATCAGTTCCACCAAAAGCATCTAGTTCCCTATTAAGAATCCGGTTTCTCAAAACGTTTCGGTTCCCTCGTAAGTGTCCCGTAAGGGTCCGATTCCCTCGTTAGGGTCCGGTTCACTCGTATGGGTCTGGTTCCCTCGCATGGGACTGGTTCCCTTGTATGAATCCAGTTTCCTCGTATGAGTACAGTTCCATAGTAAGCGTCCAGCTACCGCCCAAACGTCGAGTTCTCTCACAAACGTCCAGTTACTTCTTAAGCGTCTAGTTCCCTCGTAAGGGCAAAGATCTCTCGCAAATGTGCAGTTCCCTCGAAAGCGTCCCAGTTCTCTCGTAACCGTTCCCTAGGACGGACATGGCAGCTTCGCGCAACGCGGGCGCCAACGATCCTCCCACAAGCCTAAGTACGTAACTAGGCTTCAGATGAGAGTAGAACCTTGGGCATAGTAACCGCAGTATAGTATTATACAACCTTAGTAAGCATTATTAGGGTTCTCAATAGGATGGGGGAATAGGGTGTAAATTCTTACAAGAAAATCACACTCCTTTTATGAGGTGCACTCAGTATTCAAATACTTTTCGAGTGATGCACTCGCGTGACTCTGAATTAGGAAGTTCAAGCAAATATACGGAAATTGTTAAAATCATACTACTCCAAACTCCCGGAAAATCGTCACTACCGTATTCCCTGATCGGTTTCACTCATAATTGAGAATCAAGTAATAATAGAATTTTTTGAATTTTGGAAAATTCATTTTTGATCTTGATACTGCTGTCTTAAAAGTATAGCTACTTAGTTTTAGCCTCATGAACATATATAATAACTGTAATTGATAACTGTAACTCTATGCGAATACCGATTTTAATCTTATCCAATCATACAATTTCATGTCTCTATCTTTGATACATAAGGCTAAGTTCTACCCATCGACAATCGTTTGCATCCACAATCGGCAATCAAGCCCTCATCTAATGGTTTCTCGTGGTTATTTTTATTTCAAATTTTACAAATTATACATCTAGATTATAAAAGAACACACTAGTTTACGACAGCCTCATTAACAAACTTTCATCTAACATTTTTTATATATAGCA
Organism: Orchestia grillus; assembly: GCA_014899125.1. Classification (NCBI taxonomy): domain Eukaryota; kingdom Metazoa; phylum Arthropoda; class Malacostraca; order Amphipoda; family Talitridae; genus Orchestia; species Orchestia grillus. The sequence continues at coordinate 8,346 of VOMN01015593.1, read as the reverse complement.
AATTGATCCAATAACATCTATATCGGTGTAAACGTTCTATCCCAAGCTTGCCAAACTATTTAGTGTGTGAATTATAAGCCTACTGTAGACTTTCTAAGAACCGAGGGGCATCCCAAGTAAGATTCCATGTAATGTCCATGCGCTTAAAACTTCCCATCCATTGCACAGATTACTAAGTACAAAAAATTCACCCACCTGCGTATTGCTCATATAAAATAAAATTACTCCTTTACTACTATGTAAGAGAACTGTTACCTTCAATCAATAAAAAACCAAATCTGGGGAAAAAATACACGTAAAACTAAAGTAAAACGATCGTGAACAACAAAATCAAAACAGTGTGAAAGGAAAATGACTTTTTGAAATGATGATATATGCATAACTTAACATATTTATCGAGCTGTGCTCACCCATAAAGAACTATTAGTGGGTATCTTGAGGCCATCAGTTATTCGTAATCGACATTCCTTGATTATTGATTCGGCGAAATAAATTTTCCTTTCAATGCCTGAATATTTTTGCACTTTTTCCTAATCTTATCCTAGTAACATTTCTTTTCAATTCATCTGTACATTTATTTCTAAATACGACTACACTGAAAAACAAAAACTTTGGAGTTCGAACGAACATCGTACAGTTTTTATAAGTAGGAAACGCCCTCGCTATCGCTTACACGACGGCACGAGGAGCCTCGACTGCAATTTCCTGTTCTCTCATTAATGAACAGCAAACTGTTCCATGTTTTTCTACCGAGGTCAAGCTTGTTTTTACAATGAACAGTCCTGATTTCGCAGTGAGCAATTTTCTTCTCAAGGTGAAGAATCTTGTTTTTGCTTTGCACGAGCTTACTGTTACAGAAAACAATACTCTGTGTAAAAAAATCCGTTTTACGATGAACAAAGTCGTTCTTACAATGAACAATCTTGTTTTTCCAGTAAACAATTTTCCATTTGCTACCACAAACAATTTGATTTGTTTTGTATTACGAACAATAGATTGATTTTCTACCGTCAACAAGACTGTCGTATTCTAATGCGTGTGATTTGCTGCTATATACCATGAATAGTTTAGCCGAACTGATTTTCGATCAGGGAAACGTAGACGTCGTACGAATAGTAACACTAAGGTGGGGATAATTTTTCTAGGAAAGTAAAAAAAAGGCTTCGAGCAATTCTACGCTCATCATCAGTATCAGGATGGAAAAAAATTGTTTGGGCATGTTACAATTATGAAATGAATGAACGGATTAAAGGTTTGAATAAACAAGAAAAGTAAAACAAAAAATCAATAGTTGTCAAAACCCATAATCCTAACCCAAAATATTCAGAGGTACAGATGGGCCCGAATCACCTAATTAAAACTGACCTACGACGAAAAACACTCCAATGGTAGTGCCTATGGTTTTAAAGCTATCATAAATCGGTTGAACAGCTGCTAGGGAATAGTCTCTAATGCTACTTTTCGTAAGGCTTGCAAGCACTCTACCAGAGCGAACTGAAATTCCCCTGTGTTGTGCTTTGTTCGTTGCAAAATGGCGAGTCGTTTTCCAACTATGTAACAAAACACATAACTACACGTGTATTCCTGGACGACGCAACTCCACAGGAGCACCGATATTCTGTCACTAAACTGGAAAAACCCACCAACGGTGAAATAGTGGCGTAAAATTATTCTAAGGAGTAATTTGCGGGCACTAACTAGACAGGATACTTCTATGTTATTTAGATAAATACTTTTTTGAAAGCTAGACACGTATGGCATCGAAAGATACAGTATTTTTCTTCGGAACATTAAAATTAACAGATCTTTCTTCTTAGTTGTAGTCCGTTATTTTGCGCAAGAGCTTCTCGGCAAAGGAGAAAGGAGATGATTTTTTACGAAAATAGGACTGCAAGTATTCCAGTTGACTTGAAGAAGCATACTGCCATGAAGCTTATGAAGAAATATTAAAAGTCCTATCTAAAACATAAAATATCAGATTAGACTTAAAATTGAAGTTTATTGTACCATTGTCTTTCTTACCTAAACCCGTATTTGTTTTTTAACGAAAGACACTGGCTTGAAAGGAATTATTCGTATTTTGAATACACATCTCTAAAAAGTTTTAGTCTATTGAAAGAGTTAGGGCTTTCGTCTTAAGTCGGTGACACGCAGTGCATGGGTGCATCTTCCGTTTGACACTGAATTGTACATCAAATACGAATAAATTATGCATACTATGCATTTTCTTTTTCGAAAAACAGAACCTTTCCTTCCACTAGTGGGTCTCGCAGCAGGTAAAGTGTTTAGTGTAGAATTGTGGTGCTATTAGGGGATCAAATGCATTATTATCCCCCTAATAATTTTTGTTCCCTGCGAGTTTAAACAGTAGCAGGAACAAACAATATATGCTTTTTTTTAGTAGTCGAAATATTAATTTGTCTGTGTTTTTGTTTTTATTTTACTTAACTTATTTCGTGTAGATATTTACTTATTTTTTGTGGGAAATACATTTTTCGAACTCACCCAATAGAACATAGTTATTCTATATGTGACTACATTTGGTCGTATGCATTTACGCAATGATCAAAGCGAGAAATGTACGTTAAATGTAAATTTGATTAATATAGGTAAAGTTGAATGAAAAACATGCGTTAGATCGTTTGTTTAGTGTCTGGTTCATATTTTGTATTTCGTGTACTATATGATGTCTGTCAACGGAAAATTAAATTTTGTGGGACGAAAACCTGCGAAATGTGATACCCCCAAAAAATTAGAAACTTCCCTGAGAAAATTTGGAACTTCGCAAAAGTGAGTAATTTAGTTTTAAAGTGCTAGTCAGGTACTTGAGTGAAACAAAACGAAAATTTTTGGTCCTATTTTCATGCAAAATAAAACTCCAGAATAAAATATTTTGCCAATATTGAAGCTACACAACTGAAAAGTTTCCTTGCACTGTTTAGTCGCTTCTGAAAGTGGTGGTGATTACGATTATTGCTTACTTATTCAGGGATTATTTTATGCTTCAATTGTGAGACTATTATTCTGAAGGGCTGCATTCAACTTCTACGAGAAATCTCTCATATTTAATAATTCAATAAGCAACAGCATTTAAAAAGGGATAGTCATTTTCTTAATTCAAATTTGAAACTCAATCTACAGTGGTTCAGCTCCTACAGAACCAAACCTCTTATCGTGATGGACATCAGGAAAATAAGCTATACGTTATGCTTACCGTTTGCTTATCTGGGCCACAAAGTGATGTAGTAGTTTCCGAGCATTTACGTTGATTCCTCTGTATGTCAAACTTGAACGATTCTAGATTTATAGAGCTAATGTATTAATGGGGAGGAATAATAAAAAATATGTTAAATATAACTGCCTCAAATGCGTTTGTTTTTAGGGTTGTAAGTGTTAAACCTTGAATTTAACCTCCTTTATACCATTAGAATTATATAAGACTCAGTTTACTTTGTAGATTGAACCTCAAAAAAAGGTATGCAATATGCGGATTGCCATGTTTACGTATTATTTTACAAGGAAGCATAAGCGTTTGATTGACGTTCTACACACCCATGGAATTGCACGTGGCGAAAGCTTACTATGAAAGTCTTAGGTAAACTAGTCGGGAAAAAGAATTTGAAGTAAGCACAGCAACATTCATTTCCACAGTTTTGGATTACGTAGAATGAGAACTCAGGCTATCAGTCCGCCTTGCATGCGAAAACCAAGCCTGTTTCATGAAGTTATATCGGGTTGATGAAGATTTTATCAACTCAAATCAAAAATATCGAACACGAAACGCAGCAGGAGAGTGAAATACTCGTATAATGGTGCTAACTGATTTTAAAAATGTTTTGCTGCATGGAATGTCTCATAAACAAGAAATCAAGGAAAGACGCTCGTAAGCTCATCACATATATTGATCAGAATTATCACAGTACTAAACACGAAGAAAAAATGAGCGTTTCTACCATAACAGCTATTTTTAACATCTGATACAAAATGTTTAAAAATAGAATGGAAATAGATTATTTTAACAAGATTAAAATTACGCTAATTTTAATGGAAATGCAGACTGGGGTTCGTTTTTAAAATAGGTTTAATGAAAAACAAAATTATAAAAAAAGCGCAATATGTGATGTTGGAAGTTGAAAAAATTATTTAATGTATTATGTAATTATTTCCAAGTGAACAGAAACATCGCCTCTTCCACGTGCAATCAAATCAACTCAAATCTATCTCGACAAGCTCTGGTCTGACCTGATTCGATAAGTTGCCCCCTCCTCAGTGGCTTCGTAGAAAAAGATTCCATGGTACCGAACGACAGGACGTTAATTAATCAGGTGTGAGTTATTGACAGGTACTGAATCGCAATACTTCAGTTTCCTGAGTACTAAATCTTGTAGTTCGGTTACTTTATACAGCGTCTTCATCAGGCCATTGTACTCGGGGCACCCATTGAAGGCATATTTGGGTACTAGCAACTTTCGGCAAGGCCTTTTCAATTTAAGGCCACCGTATGCCAAGGTGTAGGATCTTCACCTTTGTTTAATGGAACGTTCTTCATCTTTCTTTTTCTGCGATGTCCGTTTCAATCGAATAATTTTATGAGAGAAATTCGCATGGCCAAAATTCTTCTTCCTCGTGGCAGTTCCGTACTGTAGTACATTATCACGTATACAGTTGGGGGAACTGATGCCCGTACTTTTTTTCAATTCTATACACTTCCAACACATTCAAAATCGTTTATCTGCCGTAAATCAACTAAAGAAGTTATGCTCAAAATTGGGAGCCTGATTTTATTATTTCATAGCAAGCTATATTATAAAATAATATTATTATCATGCACAAAATTTATAGAAAATAGACATCATAGAATGCTGTATTCATATTAACATTACACACAATTGAGTACATTGGAAAGCAACATCACACTGTCTCCGTTCGACGCGTAACCACCTCACACGTCGAGCTGTAGCTTACACTGAGTTACATATATGACGTACTTTAATGGCGTAGTACGAGAATTCAAACTAGGGACAAACAAACATTATGAAAAGTTTTTGGAATACACACAAATGAAAGGTTATGCATTCGAATATACGAGTATATGCATAAATCCACTCAGAGCGTAAATATACGAAAATTTTTAAAAAAAGCTGCTTCTTGGATTCCTTTTTGCGGGAAGTTAAAATTCTTCAACGGATTAGAAAATTTACAATGTAGTTTAAAACTCTCTACCCTCATGATAAGTAATCCAAAGAGAACGAAGAGACAGGGCCATTGAGTATGAACCATAGAGAGGAGGGAATCTGAACACAAGGTTTTTCCCACACGGGATTTCCCGCACGTACAGTAAAAACAGAAAGTGAAATTTGAAGAAAAATAAAACACTAGAGATAGCAAAGATCGTAGGAACATTGAAAGAAGTGAAATACGTACAAAAGATAGAAGTCTAGATGGCTAATCTACAGCTGAAGTAACCTAGCAGTATACCCCTGGGGACACTGCTTCGGTCTAATTTACTCTTTCAGAGCACCCGACAGGCAAATCTAATGAACTTAATCATATTGCTCATTTTATGTCTCCTGAGAATAATTTTTCATCAGGAAAAAACAATTTAAATAAAGACACATATAGAAATTCCGTAGCATTCTGCAAATGGATACGTCATACGAAATAGTTTAAAAGTAGGATCTCACTGAAGCTTCACACGACTCTAAACTTCGAATATTTTTTTTAAATAATGAGAACAATTGCATCAGACACGTGTACAACATAATGCAGTTGAAACAACTGTGATGACACTAAAGTAGCTTATGTTTCTAAGCGTTCAATAAAATTTATCACCGATTATTTATGCATAAAGTATTCATAAATAAGAATACAATGAATTCTATTTGCTTGCGCCGCGCTGGATAATATTTTCATATGCTATGTAAGTGTAAACAGTGAAATTCTTTGATATTACATTGAAAATACTCTTATATACACTTCTACACCGAACAAAGACCTCTTAGCAATCTTAGAAGTCATTACTATGAAATATTGTTTCTTTGCTGAAGCACCAAATTAGCGTTGTTGGTAATGTAAGTATAATTTCCTTAGTATGTTGCTGATAAGACGCGTGACATGCTGTTGTAAGCACGATGCGACAAGCGTAATAATAGATACCACAAGCGTGCACTCGTCTGGCTGCCAGTGAAATCTTAAGTTTCGAGACATTTTTCGAACCAGGCCCTGAAATACTTTTAATAGAAGTATGTAATTCCCTCTCCAATGTTGAGAAATAATTAACCCCTGATTATCGATTGAAGTGTGCTAAATTTTTGCCATTACATCTTAAGTTACTTCATTGTATATCTATTTAGTGCAAGGTTATTGTTATTAGCCGTTACACTATTTACATTCTGTATGTATGACTCACACTCCTCCTTCCTTAGGAAATTTATCCACTGAAGTGATCGGTTAATTAAATTATTTCTCCTGAAAAATTTGGTATTGCCTCGAAATATATATAGAATGCAATGGAAAAGAGTTATTGATAATGTCGAGTGGTTAGAAATGGGATATAGGACTGAGCTGAACTGAAACGAGCGTTAGCTAACCCCCCTCCCCATCTATGAGTCCACGTGCAGTGCAGCAGTCAAAGCGCTTGATGATAAACATTCTAAACTTGAAACATTTTTTCATTTACCACAAGTAATTTACAACAGATACAGGTTTACAATGTAATGAGGAATGCCAAAGAACCGGAATCAAGATATATACCACATGTGGGCCCGAAAAAGCTACGAGGCTTCTAGGGAAATACAACAACAAGTGACTCAATCATTTGCAGCTACATTAAAGGTAACTACATGACATTTTTTTCTTCCTTCGCCTAAAGCGTGGTCCGTTTTGCAAGTGCAGTTTTCAAATTTTGATGTGTTATAATTTACGCATCAAGCAGCGTCTCGCGATAAATGAAAAAAATTCGAACTACTGAACGAATCTCCCTTGGACGATTCCTATTTGCATCGAAAAGAAATTCAATACATTTTAAATGCCTAATGCATTATTAAATTGTTGGAACATATTTATGCTGCTCCCTGTATTCATGTATATGAGTACACAGGCGTGGTAGAATTGAATAGACAACCATAGAACCTGCTCACATTATTAAACAAGTAATTGATACAAAGAAAGTGCTTATAAATGATCACAAAGTGAATAACTAATACATAGCTGATATCCCCTTTCCTCTTTTTAATCCAATAACCCTTCTTGGCATGTTAGTGATGAGTTCACGGATATCATCTTGAGGATTTTTTTACCATGTTTCATGTTATAACTTTAAGAGTTCGGGCTTCGGAAAGGGCTTCCAGTCTTTTTAGGGGAGTTTTCGGTTTAATATACTCCAACGGTGCTCAATAGGGTTCATATGCGGCGACTGACTTGGCTATGGCAGTTTCTTGATCGCATTTTGACTCAACCAGTGTTGTCTAGCTTTAGCAGTGTGACATGGGAGACCATCTTCCGTAAATAGTGAGTTAACTCTACTCATTCTAGGACTTTAGAATATTGGAAGGGGCCCTTGCTTTGATGTAGAAACATATTCGGTTGAAATGATGTTTCCTTTACATTCCACAAGCTCGCATCGACCATCATTTCAAATTTCACCCCACACCATCTCTGCCAAGTCCCCATGCTTCACCGTTGGCGGCAGTCTTTTCGAATTAAATTCTTGACTACAGAGTCTCCATACCCATTCTCTTCCACTATCAGAAAATAATATGAATCGAGACTCATCAGAGAAAATGACAATGCTCCAAATCTCTCCACTATCTCATGAGCCCAATCATTTCTGCCCACTTAATATTGGCTGGACGAAGAAGTGGTTTCCTTCTTGCAGCTCTGCCATGGTAGCCCAGCTTGTGAAGATACATGACAGCTGTCATGGAACTGACATCAGTTTGTGTTGCTACGTCAGATGCCTTGCAGCGGGACACCTGTTTGACATTTCTTGAACTTCATTCAGAATACCCAGGTTGACCTAAATGAGATTTTGTGTGCTCTCGCCCTTTCTAGGGAATTGTACCTTCACCCTATTAACTGCAGAAAGGAGTATTGCAAAGTTTTCAGATATTTTGCGTTGACTAACATCATCTTCATGTTGACCCACGATACGACTTCACTGAAATTCTGATACGTCTAATGCTCCTTTGGTTCGTGGCATGCTTCTCTACTCCTGCATAATCTGAAACCAGAAATATACGAAAATATGATATTCTCACTATCTGTGAACAACATTTATTATGAACTAAGAGTAGAAATGCATTTTTGTACCTCGGCCTTAACCGTGTTCTTTAGGCTGCGTATCGT
>VOMN01015590.1:0-15866 GCA_014899125.1 Orchestia grillus | reverse complement strand
ACAGGGTGCTGGGGGCACAGGGTGCTGCGGGCACGTGTGGATTTTCTTCACTTTGCAGCGTATAAGTTTAGCCGCACAGTTTATGATTTTAGTTGAACGCCCTGAACGTGGTCGAGACTTGCATTGGCCTGATATGGTGTGAGCCGGCAAACTACGTCACCAATGGTTGAGGTTGGTATTTTGGCACGAATGAAATTTTTTTACAGCCCAAACCACTCTTGTGTGACAGAACGATTACGTCACTGATATTTCTGGCTATTCTTTAGTCTTCGCCAAATTAAAATTGAAGTTGTCAACGATGACCTCATGCAGCTCTCAGACGTTGACTGAGAGCCTCTGTTATGCATAGATGAAGTAGATTGTTTTTCTGTATAATACTACAACGATACTGTCAAGTAAACTGCTTTTAATTATCGAGAATTATATATTAGCATTTAAAAACTAATTTTGTAAGTTACGGATGTGTTGTTCTTTTAGGCGATAATCTAAGACCTTTATTGATATTATTTGGATGCTTTATTATTTGTGTATACGTGCACCGATTTCATAATGAGCATACAAAAATACATAAGGTGTTCAATTTCGATTGCTTTGCTGTTGTGTGACTATGATAAATCAAATTTTGACCATGTATCCGATATTTTTTGCACCCACTGTACTTAAAATTTTGACATTTACTAGAGACTAGCGTTAGCGGTAAGATGCAGGCATCTGGAACTCAGAAGAACTACAGGACTGTGGCACGACAAGATAAATCAGGGCTGAGGTTACATCACATAACTTGTAAATTTCTCAGTTGCAAGCCGTAGGGTCTAGGCTTCAACGTTAAAGTTAAACTTTCTCCGATGATTTAAAACCCTCCAGCTCACATGTATTCAAACAAAGGCTTAAAAACTTGTCCATTTTCTAACTTGAACAATAAATGCATTTTTTGACGTGTCGCCTCGCTAACGTTCAAAACCAATTAACATTAATATCCATTGCCAAGTTTCGACGCGCCACTCGCCGAAACCAATCATTCGGGCCTATACGCGTACTATCCACGACCAGAATGTGAAGCAAATACTGACGCATCGCTTCCAGCGTACGACACGCCTCCGTAACCTCCCCCTGCTCCCCCCGGAGAGAAATAGGAAGGCCCAGGGTAGACCCCAACCCCACCAGGGTATGAGGGAGAACTGGGGTAGGACGGACCACTAGGGTAAAACGGCCCTACAACCGGATGGGACGGTGAGCTAGGGTAAGATGACACACTAGGGTAAGACGGTACACTAGGGTAAGATGGCCCACTAGGGTAAGACGGTACACTGAGGTACCCCGACACAGCGGATCCGTAGGGGTAATAAGTACAACCGCTCGGATAATAGCATAGGGTCGGCGTAGAGGCATGGCAGGACACGGGCTGTGAGCAGTCAATGACTGAGTACGAGGGAGTAGGACAAATGTAGGACGGTGGAGCTGTCGGATACATGGTTGCCGGCGCCCCTGGTGCTCCTGGGTCTCCTGGAAGACCTGGTCTGCCTGGTGCGCTGTAGCCAGGCTCACCCCGCTCGCCCCTTAGGCCTTTGTCGCCCTTGAGGCAGTCGCCCACGATGCCCTTCGGACCGTCCGGCCCTGCGGGAGTGGAGGAATTGTAACCCTCTTTGTAGGACGCCGGCTACTTAAGGTACGTCCCACCCAGTCTGACTTCTACGCCGAGGTATCTATAATTTTGTCAGCTTAAGCTCAGATATCGCAAAGGCGGCCAAAATGATACGGTGCATCGGCATAAGTATTTGCATAACTTTATTTTTGATGTATTTTGAAAAGTTCGACCTCTGGTTATGGTAAAGAGTGCATGTAAATCAGAGAACATGTATTTGCCAGAGTGTTTAGATATACGAGAAGGAAATTTATGGGTAACCGGAAAATCAATTAAGCAAAAGAGGAATAAGATTTCCAGGAATAAAAGTAAGGAAGACAACGAATAAATCATAAGAAGATTCTATTAAATTATTCGCTACTATTACTGACACAAGAACGAAAACTGTGGCACGTACAGTGATGTTAGCTTATTTCTGATTTTTGTATAACCTTTAATACAACCTGCATTGCTGCATGCACTTTACGTATGGATTTATAACGAACCTAAGCCTTTTACTGTAACACTGATGAGCTGTCAAAATGGGGCTAATAGATTCCAACCCTTTAGCAGATAAATGTTAAGTCACTTGACTGATATCAAAACGTTCCTTCTGATGCGCGCTCTCGCATCCTCAACAGAGTTTTCGGGCATTGTCTGATTATGTCTTAAAGAATTTAAACGATATTACCAAAATTGTTTTGAAAGTTAACATATTAAACATTTATATACTGTCACAATTACAACGATAAAACTTATTAATCTGAAGCTATATGGAAATAACAAAATTTCCCATTTGCAGGATGATCCAGTCAATCGGAACAAAATACAGTTTACTCTCCTTTGAACATCTGTTAACAATATCTCACTCTATGTCAATAATATTATTTTGGTTAAGCCTTTCTACCATAAACATATCTTATTGTGTTATCAACAAAAGATTTTTAAAGTACTCTCAATGTACACTGACAGCTTTTGTTTTTTTTCGGAAACTTGTTCCACCGAGGCGAGTGACCTGGAGGTAGCGCAGGAGCATTTTATCGGGGCATTTATAATTTTGCTGGGGTATTTATAATTTTACGGGACATGTATAATTTTACCGGGGCATGTATAATTTTTCCGGGGCATTTATAATTTTTCCGGGCATTTATAATTTTGGCCACCCACACGACCACTCACCCACGCGCGATCTAAATTAGGGATGCCTCTGTGAAATAATTGAGCAGGAAAGCTGTTGAATACAAGCAAGACAACTCAGCAATTTGTTCACAGCCAACCCTATGACCATTCGAGGAACCATTTGTTGAATTACTCACCTCGTTCACCCATGGGCCCGGTGGGGCCAGGCACGCCTCTGAATTTGCCCACGGTGTCCACCCCCGGGGGGCCAACGTCCCCAGTGGCCCCTGGGAACCCTCGCTCGCCTGGGGGTCCGGGGGGTCCTCGAGGGCCGTCAGTGCCTGTAGAGACATTAAGATAATTTCATAGATCTTTCATATTATTGGGTGCTCAAATATAATGTTGGCGACAGCCTATGTTAAAAGATTCGCGAAATTTCCTACCTATACGTCAACCAATTACTTCCTTCTTTACTGAAGCAATTAAAACCATTCTGTTCGATTGAATAAAATCAAACACATTCACGCCCAAATGGTATCTGCAATTGGAGCCGAAGGAGACCGAGTGAGGCACTGGAAGGGGTAGGTCAGTGCTGCTACACCATTCATAAGACATGGACGGCATTCCTTCCTTGCCAGACATTATTATCAAAACTTGCTGGAGATATTATCAACAGGTCTGAAGAACTGGAGTCTATCTTCGTTGTTTCTGCTGCCCCTGAGTAACTGAGGAGAGATTTCAACACTCGCTGTGCTTTACACTTCAGTACAACCATGGCTCCTATTTCTTTCTGTGGTGCCCGAGTACCTGATGAGTATCTGATCGGATGAGTATCAGCGCCTGAGTAACTGATACAGTGCCTGAGTAACTGATACAGCGCCTGAGTATCAGATGTGGAGCCTGAGTATCTGATGTAGAGTCTGAGTATCTGATGTGGAGCCTCAGTGTCTGATGCGGCACCTGAGGAGCTAATGTGGCACCTGAAGAGCTAATGTGGCACCTGAAGAGCTAATGTGGCGCCTGAAAAGCTAATGCGGCGCCTGAGAAGCTGATGCGGCGCCTGAGTATCTGATGCGACACCTGAAGAGCTAATGTGGCGCCTGAGGAACTAATGTGGCACCTGAGAAGCTAATGCGGCACCTGAGGAGTTAATGTGGCACCTGAGGAGCTAATGTGGCCCCTGAAGAGCTAATGTGCCACCTGAAGAGCTAATGCGGCACCTGAAGAGCTAATGTGAGCTGTCAACAAGCTGCACTTTGGGCTTCAATGCAAGCTCGGCTGTTATTGGTCATCTTTCCTTTGCTGATTATCCACTGGACAAATAACATTCATCCTTTTTTAAGGAAATTACACTATTAACAAATAGTGAACATTTAGACTTCTGACGCTGTCGCTGAAATAAGTTCATGTGGTGGGATCAGTTACCTTGTATAAAGTTATTTGAAACTTTAATTACTCTAATTACAAAAGTATTCTCTAAAAAACTCTCAGTTTAATGATCACTATGAGAACAATAAAGGTATAATTGAAAATATTGCAACAGCGTACTTGGAAATACGAGTATCTGCTTCTCGTTAGGGGGATTAACACGAAATTAACTCGAATACTTCAAACTGACTTCTTTTACTCCTGCTGCAGCTCGAGACACAATGGCGTCTCTACTGAAGGGTCTACGTTACTCCTGAGGTCCGGAGAGACATCGCTGTTTGTGCGACCAAACAATTTCTTTCACTCAACTCGGCCGAAAAATTGAGTTGATCACTGACCTCCAGTTAACTCTACTTCACAGAACCAAAGATCAAGGACTTAAATTCAATTAATTTTCTAGCGTGAGAAAATTCTCTCAAAGCGGAAGACCTCCTCAACGTTCTCTTTATTGAATCACTATTGAGAAACTATCACGCATTTGTCACGTCACAGCATCTAATTGTTCGGAACTCCAGCTTGCTCTCGTTCGAGAGCCGTGAGGAGATTTTTACGAACGCGACTCAAGAAATTAGATGTAATATTGAGCATAAAAATGCAGCGAGTACCTGAAGTCATCAAAAGCAATTAAGAATAAAAGGAAGCCTTAAACTTTGTATGTATTTCTTTTCCTTATCTTATCCAGAGAGGCATAAAACAAAAGACAAATGGAACAAAGGCGAAATCATGTCGTCGATGTTGAAGTTCAACAACAAAGGTCTCTCTCTAGTCGCAGTCCTGGCATTCTCTCGTTCTGGAGAACTCATCAACAATAGTCTGAGGGCTCAAATGTTTGCGGATGTACGACGAAACTTTCCTGAAACAACTCCATCGTCGTCTTTCATCTATAAAGAAAGAATTTATGACAGCGATTCGAAAAGTTAGGTCGCCCAGCAAAAAGTTTCTTTCCAGGAGATTTTCTCGCAGGAGTGTGAAGCAAAGGAGACGGTTCTAATTCAGTGCGATCGTGAGACGTTTCTCCGTAGTTGTAAATAGCGATGACTGCCATAGCTCGCCCACCGCTGGTGGGTTTGGAAGTCCAAGCACAGGATTACCGCGGAAATAATTATGGGAACTTGAATCTCACTTCCTTTCAAGTGTAGAAAGTTCCTTTCCAAGAAATGGCGGGTTTTACTCTTTGTACAAAAAATGCTTCATTACCGAACATCGTGTAGAAAGTGAACGTAAAAACTCAAATAATTTTATCTGTTCAAAGCGAGGAAAAGCGCATAAGCGCCTCTAACCACACCGTTAAAAACACTAGAATAGGAAAGCTTGTGTTAGTTCTAATATACGTATTCAATACTTTCATAAATGTTTTCGATTGAGAGAAGAACTGCGTGATACATGATCCTAAAGACGAGAACAATACGAAAGAATTTTGCAGTCCAACCCCTTACCAAAAAGGTCGCCTTCTTACACTCATCTCCACACTATCGTCAATTACGATAAAGAAGACGTTACTTGAAAACCATATAAGTAGACGTTTTTCGCCATGTTATGTGGTCGGTCACGCCCTGCAAGTACAACCTAAAATATCAAATTTTTTAATGAATAAAGTGGTTACAATTTGGGTTATGGATTAGATTATAATATTTAGGGATGGGCAGAGGCAAATAAAATTATCATACAGCCATTTGAATTACGTGACTTCAACTATTTAAATGAAAAAGTATACAATGTTCCCTATCTAGATGATAAAAATATTATGACTAATTCTCACTAAATGATTGTAACAGTAACAATTGTTACAATTTTCTACAATATAGCACAATTAAGAACAAAAAATTAGAATTATGGTACTAATATACAATTTTCGAAAACCTTATATTAATAAAAAATAAAAATCGTAGAACTAATGATAACTAGCATCAATAATCACTATGCCCATGTACATAATTGTCCGGGCATTGACCTCGACTCTACAGGCTCCGACAAAATTTTAATGCTCCATTCTTTTATTTAATGAATATTCAGGCACTAAGAGCACTAAAATAAGTTTTCTTTCACCATCGCATTCGATATTTAAAGTCTATTCCTGGAGTTTACGTGAAATACAAATATACAAAGCAGTCATCCTTTCGTGATTTTAGAAATCATATTTGTGAAATTATTGTTTTTGCATGATTGAACGTACGTTTCTCCTAACGTAAATCCATAGTTTGACACAGCTTTCTATTTTTAGTATTGTTCTCTTAACAAAATTCTCCAGTAATAACATGAAAGTTCCAAGCATGAATCAAAACCCCAACAGTTTTGTAAATATTTTTGAGCTCCTAACTTACGAAACATTTTACACACAAAACTACTTCGAATTCTAATTTTTTTAAATGCGACACCATCCTGAAAATAAAATCGGTTTTCTGCCAATAAGCCACGGCATGACACGTAAAGTTAATCCAGCGAATCCATTTTGTCTCCATTCTTTGTTTGTAAGGCAATATTTTCCTTGAAGAATTGACCATTTCGCTCAGTGTGCATGGACTTGGCAAAGAAGGACGTTCGTTTGGAGGAGCTTGAGAAGATTTTTTCGCCAATTAGGGAAGCCTCATTTCGGTCATTGGGCACGCACCCACGGGCTCAGCAGTTGCATACTTCGGATTAGAAAGCTTTTTAAACTCATCTTCAATGACTGATTTTTACTCTGAGTTTGCGAATTAGAGGACCTCAGTTCACCTTTCAAAAACTGCACACGAGCATCACGTAATTATTGGTTTGTCGCAAGTGAACATATTTTCCTCTTGTGTTCTGAAGTTCGATTCAAAAAATGTAGGGGCAACTTTTTCTGTGAAGACGCAACTTTTCTGTGCTCGTGAAGAATGAATTTCTCTCAAGTTCACAGGTGGTCGCCAGAAAAACAAGCGTGAATAAATATTTTTTGAAAACTTACTCAGTTCACATAAACATCAGCACGCCTTTTAAAGAAAATCTATACCCGAACATCGCATTCAAGGTAAATTGCCAAATTTTCATATAACCTTAAATTGCTTGTTAGTATTGCAGAAGTAGCGTCATTTCTAAAAGTTGGATGCAGATTCTCTCGCAAGTTCTTTCTGATTTCATTTCACAGTTTGAATCACATTCGTACTTTGAACTGATTACGATCTTGAGCAAGCTCATTTACGCCACTCTCATCAACATATTTATTGGAAAGTTACTTGTCTCGCAAACCCAAGCTGCTGTGCGGGAGGTGGTCCACAGAGACCACAACCTTCTGTTTGAATGTAAAATAATTTGCGGACTTTTCATCTGATTTAAATGTTACTTTTATTCCGATACAGAATTTTTTTATTTCGGTGAAGAAGCCAGAACCATTTGTTTGAATGTGAATAACTTGCTTGCTAATTATTTTATTTGAATATTATCCGTTTATTTCGATACAGCAAACTGTTTTCCGTTTCAGTAACAACAAAAGAATGGTTTCGAGGTAGTCGCATTTTACTCGCTCAGTCGAACTTTTTTACAGGGGCATCCGTAATTTTGGCCGCCTAGGCGCAGATATCGCCGCCAATGCGGTCATTTCTTGCGGCCATTTTCGCCGCCTTAAGCCCGTTAATCAAAGTGCATGTGAATCGTTTGATTATCATTTCATAGCCCCGCTTGAACTATACTTATTTCTGCGATAAATTTGTTTAATTTATAACCACTTCTTACGCATAATTATGCTTCTTTATCCCTTAGCGGCAGCGATAATTTTTCGCCGTTATCGCTTCATTTGAATTTCTCATCTGAAATTAGTGTTCATCCCCAGCATGTTTTACGAGCGGTGACTAACGAACAACGTTTCCAAAGCCATTCTTTTCTTGCCATGACAGAAAAAGATACTTGCGTAGAACTCAAATGAATCGTGTATAACCTTCCTTATATAAGTCACTTCCATTTTGAATTGACCTTAGAAACATTGCAGTTTAATCTCTCATTCCTACAGTCTCGTTCAAAACTTCAACGGATGTGCTCACACAAGCTTCAATATGAATTACTGTATGTTTGATCTCCATTTCATCCGTTTGCAAAATAAGTTTAACCTTATGGGGGGGTTGAGAAAGTTTAATTACCACGTAATTAACATTAAAAAAGAGTACAGAGTTTCGTGAAGGATCCTGCACATCTGAGCCAGCTCCCTCTAATCCAAACTTGATGCTTATGTCATCAGCAGACTTCGTGCCTATGACTTATGGTTGACATATTAGGAACCACATAAGAGGAATTCTCTACGCCACAATGGCTATCGTCTCATGACAGGACACTGAAAGCCGAGGGAAAGAATTAGTATTCGCTCTATTTGACAACAAAGGGCTGGCAGTCCGGTAAGCGAATACGAATCAAAGAATAAGAGATTTTAACGTGATCGTCAGCGATAAAAACATAAATTCATCAGTGAATTGTTCTTATTTTTATTTAAAGCATGTAAAATGAATATCAACGAACTTTAAAAATATCAGTAGAGTAAGATTTCTATGTGAGTATAAATACTCACATATTACGAAGGGTAAGACCTGCACTAACACAACTCTAGCAATTATAAAAGCAGTGTACTTAAATAATTCATCAATTTTTTGGAGGGTAATGCACAACTGTTCTCGGTAAGTGAATTTTTTTCCCATTTTCGAGTCGCTCCACGCTTGTCGTTGGTCCATGACAAGAGTAAAGTTTTAATTCAAGATTTTCATTTAGGTAACTTGAATGCTTTTTATGCTGAATTCCTGCAAATTGGGGAAAATTCTGGGCTATATCGTTATTCCAGAGAAGAGGAAACTTTTCAAGGCGCTTAAGGCAATTTTCTACGTATTATATCATAAAAAGCATCTATTAAAAAGTTTATGAACAAATCAGCTATAAAGCATGGAGCTTGCAGATGCAACGATCTTTTTGTGAAAAAAGTTAGAGTCATGACGGAAGATTTTCTGAGAGTTACATTTTGTACGAACTACCGTTAAAGAGTAATAAATTTCAGTTTTCTCCTTGGTCAAACATTTCTATTCAAACAAGGGATTTGGAAACGTTCTCATTAGGGATTTTTTGATCAATTTAAGTATAAAATGCACTTCTTTCCTCATTAAACCTAGCAAAAGCTATTTAAATCCACAACTTGGCTTAAAACGTTTTCATTAATTAAGATCCATACGTTTCACTTTAATCTTAGTTTTCCTCAGCTCGTGGCTATTTTCTAACGATGTACCGCCTTCAGCTTCCGCTGAAAGCTCGCGTTACATAGAAAAGAACATCTTAGAATCCGAAGCAAGCTGTCAAATGCTGTCAAGACAGGAGCTGTGTTATGGTGTCGGCTGTGAACTAACAAGTGCCATAATCTCAACCATAATCTGGAGTGCCATAATCTACCAAGTGCCATAATTTGGACGAAATGTGCGTTCGGAGAAGCTAGGAATAAACAATAAATCGGGAGAGATAATAAAGAACGCATACCTTCAGCGATGATTTGCCCTAAGTATTTTATGCTGACGGAGACGAGATCCAACTTCCGTTCGATGTCATCCAGCTGTGAGATTTCGTTTTCATACTCGGAGATTTTCTTAGAAATTGCTGCCAAAGCTGCACAGGAACACTGATTGCTGCCCTGCACATAGAACCTTCATTAATTCCAACACGTTTTACCGTTGGGTTTTCAATACCTTAAAACTACTGGTGTGGTGAGGGATGTGAAGAATGCGTGGTTTAAGCTTTCTTTTCCAAGGGAAGTACTTCGTGGTCACGTAAAAAGCCTTGCCTGAGACGAGGCTCGAACCCTAATCCTCTCGGCTGTGAGGCCATCACGCTAACCACTACACCATGGAGCCCACAACCACGACACCATGGAACACAGTAAAATGGTTTCTTAAAAATGGCTACTTTTAATGTAGGTAATACTGTAAAACCAGAATTAAAAAGAATAACTAGTTAGTATTGAAGTTCTAAGCAAAAGAGGTTGGTTTTATAAATCTGTGCTTGTTGGAACAGTCTTCAGTGTATTTTAGAAAGGTTTATGGTTTTTGAGTCTCGGCTCCGAAAAGTTTTCAGAGTTGATCTTCGAATAGGTAGGGGTAAAATCAGAACTCATAATGAAAAAGTCATAATGAGAAAAAACTTTACGACTTAAGTATCAATTCATAGATACTTTACCATAAAGACTTTGAAGGCCCATCGTCACGTCTTACGATAGTGTTCCTTATATCTACCACAAGCTCGGTGTTGTACGAGGGAACCAGAGACAGAAGCCGAAAGAAGATTCAGTTAATAAAATTCAACTTGAAAATGGATGGAATAAACACAACTGTTTACATGAGGTATTATGTAAGATATATTCACCAGTGTTTTAAAAGGAGCTCCAAGCAGCATATTTTCTTACAGCAGTAAGCTGTCGTCGGCTTATGTACAACTGAAAAACAGCGCCAAATTGTCGAACTCAATATCGTCAACACTGTACGACTCACTGTGCTCAACCTTAGAACGAAAAGTTCTGTTTTTGGAAAACACTAAAAATTAATGCCGAATGATAATATCCTTCTGTAAGTTATTGAATAAAATAAATACTGAGTGCGTTTAACTTTTTTTAGCTCAATATCCCGGCAACTGAAGAATGCATTTAACGCATGCACAAACCTCAAAGATTTGATTTAATATTCTGCCATATCTGACAACCATGAATCACGAAAATCAAACACAACTGCAACAGAAAGAACAAGGAAGGCAGAGAAAATAATCTTGACTCCCTACAATTGAAGTAAAGTAACATTATTCAAAGAAATTTTGCTAATTTCACTCATATAACTCGCCGCAATGAGTCGCTTGTATCTCTCCTTGGTTGTTTCTTCACTCTCGATTTCTTCATCGAAAATCCAGTCCTCAAGACTCGGCAATTCGCCCTTCATATTTTGGAGCGCCTGCAGCCGCTGGAGGCTGGCGCGCAGCTGACTTAATTCGTCGAGCGCTCCTTCGTCGCTGTGCTCTGCAGGGGAGAAAACTAAAATCAAAACCCGCTTCTTTCTGCTATCAATAGTGGACACATTGGGCATGCATTTTCGTAGCATGAAAATAAGAGTGAAAGATGACATTTTTCCTAAAATTACCCCTTGCGTCGAATGAGTGGCTTTACCATAAGTCCGTGACTTATGTGTCTAACTTTTCAACTAACGCTGAATGGTTCGTGATAGAAGGGATGGTGAAAGTTACATTTATAACCCATGAATGGCAGTAAAAAAACGACGCCTCATCTACGTTTTTCATTTGCCTTGACTGAGCAGTTACAAAATTTCTCGGAACCTTTGGATCTAGGTTTTTAATTTAGGTTAAATGGCTGGTGATGGTACGGCTGGTGTTTATAAAATTGCTAATCGATGGACGGTTTCTCAATTTAAGCTAATGACTACTTTCTCCTCCCGCCCAATTACATTATTGAATTGTTATTTAAATTAAATGTCAACTATTTTTTAGAAAGTCTCGCTACTTGAGGCTCAAAAAACAATTAAGTTACAAGCTTAAATTAGCGGTCTGGAACAAATATTCAAAGTGAGTAATGTTTTTCGCTTAAAGAATAATAAAATTATTTCGACAAAAGTACGCGATTGAAGCTAGTGCGAGACATTAGCATCCCTATTGTCATACATCCGAATTAACAAGGTTAATTTCAATTACATAAACTAACTTTCATTCAAAAGTCAATTTAGAGCAGCAAAATTACAACTTTCATTTTGACGCACCGTATATTTCACACAAAATACCTACCCAGTACAGAATTTCTCAGCAAACAATGACTCACGATTATTCTCCACCATCACAAGTGTGCAGACCCTCTTTTCCAACTAAGACGCCTATCGAAATAAAATCATTTAAAAAATGACAAATGACACACCCTACGGGTAATAAATCTTCGAACAAAGTCCTCTGTTTTATGTTAAAGTTTGAGAAGGTCATTGGCGTTACTCAACTCACTGTTCTCCACAGCCGCACAGTTCACAAGCGCCAAGAAAACAGAAGCGAACAACACCAACACATTTGCCAGGTCCGCCATCTGTACAGAAAACGTCTTTGATTATTACATCACTTTCGCGGCGATATTTGTCCTGCTGATACAACGTGTAAGTGTTCGTTGTTGGACACAACGAGTGGATATGGCACGATCAATCACATTTCAGCGAGATTGTTGATATTTCAGCGAGTGTGCTGATATTTCAGCATGAGTGTTGATATTTCAGCGAGTGTGTTGATATTTCAGCGAGAGTATTACGTCAACTGATATTCGTGTTTGACTTTTTGCGTATATCCTGATTTAGTGGTATGGATGAAACCTTAATGTAAGCAGTCTGTGGAAAAATCCAATAAAATGGTGCATGAGAAACAACGAATCTGGGGGCTCGAATGACCTAAACGCAATGAGGTCACTTAAAGAACAGGTTTAATTGAGATCAAGTCTCAAGGGAGTAAACAATTATTCTTAAGAATTCCAAAGGTTTTCTTTTTTCACTTAAATAAATATAATATGACGTAGAAAAACAGATGCTTTTGAAATATGTAGTGGTAGCCACCTACATTTACCGGACGTTTTGCGAACTTTGATAATTTGGATTACTGTCTCATAAAACGACAAGTTCTAGTTCAATTGCTGTCAATTAAATTTTTGTTGATTTTTTTATATTTATTGGGTTTTTGAAAAGTTACGGTTTTTATAGGACAGCCTGTACCTCCTAAGATAATTATATAATTTATGGCTTGCCCTAGACACGTAAATGCACTTTCTTAGCTAGTATGCCTCCTATAGCGTATATAATAACTAAGTATTATATGTATTAGTGTAATAAATACTTCTAGAATACCGTACCCCCATCATTTTTATGCTTTTGAGAAATACCAATATCACACACACACCCGAACTCAATACAGTGATGTGCTCTCTAAGTCGATTTAATTAAATTAACAGACCATCAAAATCTGGGCACAGTTGAGGACGCGCTAAAAATCAAACGATATAAAAACCGGTTTGTTATTTTCATATTTGTGTCTGCTTTTTCTGCATCGTTTTGAGATTCTAATACAGGAAAATTATTGCCGCGCAGAAATTTAGGCCTCGCATACCAACAGAATAGTGTTGAGTAACAAGTACACAAACTTCAAAAGAATATTTGTGCAGAACTTTGCCTTGAGTACTTCTTCAAGTGAACTGAAAATCGCTGTCATCAACTCCACCAGTTGATTCAACAGAACCTTTTAAAAAGTCATTTGTGTTATGGGACATGAGTTTCTTGATTGGTGTGAGTGAGAATAAATTCACTATGGTTGTTGAAACGTGCGCAATAATATATAATTTACCGAAAGAATACCAAGTAGTCCCATGCTGTGAGAAGAGTAGGCATGAAAGTTAGCACAAATTAAGTGCTCTAAACTGTTATTCTAAACATCGAAATCAAGAGTGAGGAAATATTTTTTCTCTCTTCAGCTTTTCTAAGTATGAGGTTATTGTTATGCTAGTCTTCGAGATTGTTTTTTCAGTGATAAATATCACAAATAAAATTATTTTTGAACTCAAATCTTCATCATCTGAAGTGCGATTACGTACTAGCTAAAATACATACTTCAAATACGCTTAAAGCTAAAAACAATCATTTCACACGAACTTCCATTAGTTGATTTATTTTTAAAACAAACATCTCAATCACCGTCTTCAAATGACATAAAAATTTAATTTATCTGGTCGCTGTGACTGAAATTCGCGGACGAGAATTACGTCTTGGAAAATTAAAATACCCAACAAAACTATAGCGATTAGTACAAAAAAATCACTCTTCGAAACGCCTTTTCTGAGGCTTATCAGTTTATGATTATTAATTCAACCGAACCATACTTTAAAAAATTGGATCGAAGTACCATGAATGAGAGTGTAAAACCTCAGTGCAGTAAAGGACACCACGTGCCAAACACAAGTACCAATTATACTCACCACAAACATTTTCTTTAACTATTTTCAGTGCAAGATGTTCCTAGGCACCGTTACCAAGCATCAGTAATTCATCAAAATAGGTGAGCACCACGTTCACATTCGATCTACTCACTGCGTTGATCAGGAAAGTATTCAAACCTCTTTCACAGAAATCGTTGTAGATGGCCTCCCATAGGGCAATTTTGGATCAATCTCCTCACAAATGAAATAAGTTCTGCCCGTGCTGTGCTGGGTGCGCGACGGAATGCCAGTTCGCGATCTTATACTTGAACCGCAACACTGAACAGTCTGTGTGTGTGTGTGTGTGTATGGTTCTGTGTGAGAGTGTACGTGTACGTGAGTGTGTCTGTTTAGGAGCTCTATGTGCGCAAAGATATTTCTTGAGGCTCCTCCTATACGCCCCTACATATCAATAAGGAGCTGCGTTTATCCGAAACTGTAAATCTGATTTTAAAAACGTCTACTTATGTCAACTGGGAGTGGCATCGGTTACATGAAATGTCACTTGAGAACACTCCTTTGAAAAATACACTTTTTTGCGGTCGAATTAAGGACAGAGATATCTTTTTAAAAACGACGTGTGTTAATGGAATGTATGAATAATATATTTTGTTGTCTCCACAGAACGCACACAGTACTTAGCAGCTCACTATGTAGAAATAGGTGAAAAGAAGTTAGATGTTAATACGATCGTACTGTCAAAGTGTTGTGGGGGAATGATAATGGGTTTGATAATGCACCAAAGTAAAATTCTAAGCATCATTAATAAGGTATATGAAGAGCTTGTTTCAAGCAAAACAATCTTTTGCAAATCCGACGTGATCGTCATTTTAACACGTGCATACGTTTCCATTTCTGAAATGGCTCATTTAGGAAATGTATTTGATTGACAAGATATTTTATTCTAAGCTCAAAAGTCACTCTAAATACCTAAGCGTAGTGTGTAGAACTATCAACTTATGACCCAAGAGTTTATATCAATTGTACGGGCGAATTCTAACACTGGGCTGGCCCACGAGTTTCTAGGTTACTCATTGATTCTAAATTTAACTTAGAAAATGGATCGGAGTTTTTGAATCTACGAAAATGTTGTTTTTCAGTTCCCTGTGTTGTGACCGAACTGTTCCAAACCTCTAATGAAATTAGCCCGTGGAGACCAAAGAGCAAATTTTGGACGTCAAAATTTAGTTTCCTAAGAAATGCAAAGACGTTACTAAAAAAAAATTCGAAAGCAATTTTTGCACGGATATTTTTACTCAATAGTTTAAAAGTTTTGTTTTTCTAAGAGCATACATTTATTTTCACACGTGCGAATGACATTACGATACCAAATTGACACCAAGCGAAGCTAACAAAACGGAAATAGCTAACCAACCTCAACAAAATGGAAAAAAATCAGTATCTTAATCTCAGTGTCAATTTGTTTGTTTTTTAATTTAATTCCCACAATAATTTGAGAAAAAATTCTTTTCAATTGGCATGACTCAGCGTGTGTTCCCTTATACACGTAGAATCACACGCCTTAATATCCTCTTCTAGAGCGCAAGATTATAATTCTGAATGAATGTATATGTCGTTCAATCATCCAAATATCTTGAATACATCTTGAATATCTTGAAAATGTTTGGGTCTTTATGCCCTGGTAACACTGGGGTGCCGCCGGTTTGTGTGCAAGATGTCCCTTCGCATATTCGCGAGCTGTTGAATGAGACCGTTTTCCTTCGCCGTCTGATG
>VOMN01015589.1:0-40195 GCA_014899125.1 Orchestia grillus | reverse complement strand
GTTTTCGAAGATATATATCCCCAGGGTCATAGATAAGCAATAGAGTTGGGCTATTTTGGTTTATGCATCTTATGCTATGGGGACTGGCGTCCTCCAGGGGACGCTATGTTTTAGTTCATGCCTTCTTCTCAGATTATTTTTATCTTTCCTTCCCTCTTCTCTCTAACTTGCTGTTTCTATGCGGTAGGAACCTTGGGTGGGATCGCACTTGTGGATAGATTCCACGTTTTCTAAAGTCCTTTCTTCTTGCTCGCGTAAGATCACATTTAATGTGGTTCAGGAACTTTAAACTATTAATAATAATTTCAAAACTATCCTAATAAAGATAATTCAGTAAATAATCAAGCCTCGTTTATTCAGGTAGATCATCTCAAACAATAGCAATTTTGCATTAGTCAATGATAAGAATCAATTATTTATGCATGTACACTTTGATATTTCGAGAGCTATCCATTTTAATGTTTCTGCTACTGATGTCCTCCCGTTTATCTATTGGCATTCTCATGTGAGATAAATTTTGAATTAAAGACGGAAAATGAGGATCAAAGTTAACTTCTTCCTAAAGACCTTAAAATTTGTTTCAATAGCTCATAAACATTTTTTTAGCTTCTTTTTATGTGATTTTTTGTTTTATTGTTGACATCAGTATTGATTCAACGTGGGGCATTGTTTTATGGTATTTGTATGGGCATCAAAGTTGATTGCATTTGGAAGTAGTCAATAATGATAGTAGGTTAGTGGAAAGCCTCCGTTGATTTTGATATCTATATACCCTCGGTACATGCTGACCGGGAGCGTAATTTTCCAATTCGTACTTCAATTTCAAATACCATTGCCAGTTGCGCGTTCTAATTAATTTAGTTTTGGGCAGCAATAGATTTATGTTAAATACAACACTAGGTGCTGTCTAGACTACACAACTAGTCTCTGAGAACCATGGCATGGAGGCTAATAAATCTTGCGCTTCTATGGAGTGCTGGTAAGGATTCTGGAGCGAGGGAAATGGGCAGTTTTATTTTTAATGCTGCAATTTAATAAAACAGTTGAACGTTCGGGTTAGGGAAATACACGAGGGCATCAAGTCGCCTTATCGAAAATGGGCAGCTAATTGACCCACTAATTGCTGGCATCATTGGCTAAAAGACCTCTTGGATCTTTTTAATTTGAACGCCCTTTGAATTTAAACTTGCATTGTACGCTGTATATGCAACTTTCGGTAGCAACAATTGTGCCGCGCCTAGCTGTGTTGAGTTACTTCATGCGAGATGGGTGCCAATGAGGCGCGACTTCATCGTCACCAAAGCATATACATATTTCGTATATACTGTGACGTAAGAGCCCCTCATCGTCTTCTCGTAACCATTGAGCAACGATACAGAAAACGTCTCGAATGTAATGCCATAGAAAATTTTTAACCGAGTACTTCGTGTTAAAAATAATTTTGAAAAATGTATGAAGATAAGTTTATAGGAAGCTTTGCCCTTTTCATTCGACATTTATTGTTTATTTCTTGCATCGGCGGTGCTTTCGACTTGCTTCGCGACGTGTGCAATATTACTAAAAGTTTCCAGCTCTTACTTTTATCGCGGTTTTTAGCATGTCCGTGGAAATAACAGTTATTTGGTGATGTCAGGATCAAAAACTTATCTACTAACCACTGAGTAATTTTTACCAATAACTTATTGGCTGTGAAGTCTTGGCTTAATTTTGTCTTCTTCTATGAATCAAAAAATTTTCTACCCAGAAAGCCCCCAAAATGATATGCTAATGATAGTTTTTCGTTTGCGTTTCGCGGATAGAAAGGTCCTGTTGACGGCAAATCCATGCGATGAATGTGTCTTTCTTCGTCCATGTTATATTCATGACGCTTGGCGTTCCTTAGAGGTACACACAGCTGCTCTTCTGGAAGTCTGTCTCGAACTTTGAAATTTTTCTGCGAGTGGCCAATAGATCGACTTCTGGCTTGTATCTTCTCTTCCATTTATTTCGTACTTGCACAAATTAACACAGAGCAATAAAACAGGAGCTCGGCATGGGCTTTGTTCACAGCTTCTCTTGCTGGGTGTAGCGGACTGTGAGAACTGGGGTACTTTAGCTTAGCAATCACGTTCTTTGTGGGAAAAAAATTTCAATTGGGGTTACATCTTAAATGTTTTCATTATCTTCATTAATTCAACTGCTGATAATAGAATTTCCTGTCAGTAGTCTTGAATTTTTACCATGTGTTTTATTGAAGTACTTGTTCTCCTACTTTTGAAATATTGTTCAACGGTCATTATACTCTATTTAATTCAGGAGCTCAGTTTTCAATTTGTTAAAACCAGAACGATTCAGCGTGCTTGTTTCTAGGCAATTTTTGGCATTTAAGAGTTGTGGAATTATTCCCGCGTATGTTGCAGTTCATGAAACATTTGGTTTCACTTTGGAGTCGACGACCAGGATTACGATTGTCGATTTCTCTTTCCGTACCCTTTTGTTTTAGTTGCTCTTCATCACATCTTAGTAGGCTTCATTTCTATCTAGTAGTGGCAGAGAAATCCTTTTCTGTCCTTTGCCTATTGGATCCATTTCTTTTGTATACATTTAATCTGTTTTCTGCGTCACCTATGTACTATTGGTGCCGATGTGTAAATTCGTGAATTATAGTGTACATATACATACAGATCAGCTGCAGGTGATGAGTAAGACGAGTGCGTATTTGGAAATCAGGAGTTCGTGAATGGGCATTTTGAGTCTATGTAACAGCAATTTTTTTTTTACTGCCGATAGGTTTTGTTTTTCATTTATCCTTGAATATTTCATGTTTATAAACATTCACACACAAGCTCAATATTATTCCAAATGACTGAAGTTTCGTATTCCGCAATATTTTTTACCGAGTAACTTTTGTGCATCATGGAATGTGCGGAATTAAAATTGCATTAATATCACCGTTTTTTTTTGCACTCGTAGACACATTTATCATTTTTCGTGGTCACTGTTTCAAGATACTTGGTTTTTTAATTGTAAGTAAAATTGATGCTATCTACTGCTACTTGCTGCTAGTGGACCTGCAGTTTCTTAGACCCCGTAAAGTGTTCTAGTGAAGAATTGTTAATTTTATAAATTGGCAGTCTTAAGTAGTTTTGCTTTGTTTGGTGCCATCCATGTCGAACAAACGTGAAAATGGTCGCAATATTGTAATGTCAGTGGGCAAGATACTGATGCTTTTGTCATATCTTTAATATGTTATGAAAGGAGAAAAGCGCTACAACGCTAAAAATTTTGGAGCTTCAGGTTATTTTCAATGAGAAACCTGCTTCTTTTCTATATATTTATTTTTCTAATTTAGGGCACATTTAACGTCTAGGTGCGACATGTGTGCTCTAAAGGCTAAATGGACTGAATATCGTACGCGACCCCAGGAAAAATTGAAGCTTGTAAAGATTGGGTAAGAAACTCTTATTTTCTATCGTGAAGCAATCTTCGTCACCTTAAACAGGGATGCGTTCACAAATGCCATAAAATAAAACAACGGTATTCCGTTCTTGATGCCCTCTATACGGATACCACTGTATTCTCTTAAGTTTTCGAGTTTCATCTCTGATATTTCCGGTAATATCAGAACACTCAAAATTCATTGTATTCACAGTGCGTGGCGAGATAAACTTCAAGTTGTGAAGCTGAGCATCAACGGCCTCAGGGAGGGCGGTTTGACCCTCAGACCGCCTCGGGGAAACCAACGTCCCCCAAGCTAACGCAGTTGAAATTTTACTTGTCCTTCAAAGAGCAGTGTGATTATAATTAGTCCAAGTGATATGCTGAAATATCGAGGCGTGAAAGATTGACGAACCTCTGATGGTTTAGTCACGCATTCAACATCGTGCTGAATACCGCATAAAGAGGCTTTAATAAATGCACTGATATAGTGAAACCTAATGTTTCACAGCGTTATGAGTTATCGGAATATTCTTTTTTAAGTGCAATTAATTTTATGTAGAATTGCCATTGCTATACGATAGTAAATGTATTTCGACATAGAGCAACATCGTGCTGAATTAATGTAGTTGATGAAAGTCATGATTTTAAAATTGAGCAATAGTACACCAAATTCGTATAGTTTCGCTTTTCTAAAAGCGCTCGAGTTATCGGTATACACATCAATCTTCTCGTTTTCACTTCTGGACAACGCATGTGGCTAAGAACAGGCTGATTTGCTATGTTGCTTCATCGTTATAATGCTAACTATCAAATCCGAAGCTTGAAATTATAATCCAAGCCTATTAAGGGTACGAACGCAACTAAATCCTGCTAAACTAACTAACGTGATGTAACGTAACGTTTATAATGGACACGAAAGCAACATTATTGAAGGTGCTATCTTATGAACTACGTTGATTTGACTACGCTGTCCTCGAGTGCGTACTCTTCAAAGGCTTTTTGTCTCATGACGAGGACGCGATGTTCTCGATGTGACTGTCCCTCAGCATGGCAGCCTCCGATATTTTTGACGGTGCTCTGTCTCCTGTGTTCGACGGGAGCTGGAGTGAACTCTCTACGGCCTCAGGTATGCTTTCTTCCTGCTCAGTGACACAAGGAATCGGTACTTGATGGTTCAAATGGTACTTTCAAGTTTTGTTTTAATACCGTGGCAATTATAAGTATATATTATGTCTTTACTATTTGCGTTACTTGGATATTAGTAAATAGAATTTCAAGCGCATTATTTGCCAAAAATAAGGCAGAGAGTTGTAGTGATATTATTTAATCAATAATGAAAAGATCGGCAGATTTTTTAAATTTTATTCGTTTCGAACCAATTAAAATTTCATTTTATCAATTAGCTTACCTTTGGATGAAAGTAAGCATCAATACTGTGCGGCTGTTTTCCTTCCGTCTGAAGTGGTTGCTGTCGAGTCATCTGTTGATCACCAGTGTCTGAGAAAAATAAACAGAATCTAATTGTTAAAACCCCAAGGTTTAGCTACCAACTTTTAAAAATTAGTGCAGCTGCGCGTGAGACCTTAGGCAATTTTTCGCAGCGACTGACTTTAGTTCTGACATTGTCGCAGTTCTGCGCAGATTATCTCTATGGGCGAGAAATTGGCAAGAGGCCGCTTGCAGATCTTGACTGTCAAATTCGTCTCCACGGCGGCCATAGCGACCGCACACTGCGCTAGTGGCCAGTGAACTCTGCGAAATCAGCTGCACTGATTCTAATTATATAGGAATGTCAGTTCAAATACAGTGATCACCGCTGTCGAATTTACAAAGAATCGATTGCAATTCACTACTAGAACGCCAAATTGCCACGCCCTGCTAGGTGAATCAAGTGCTACTGTTATACGATAGCCGATCTATACTGTCTTTTCTCATTTGGTGGAACGTTCGCTACGTAATAGTAATGCTTAAACAATTTTCTTTAATTTAACAAAAGGAGGGATGTATAAAGTTAGACGTTCATTGTACACACGTACGAACATGTGTTCGTAGCAGGCTGTATTCTAGGTCAACTACCGAATGCTTGTGCGACGGTATGCGAGACATTGTGCGCATTCCAAACGTAGGCGAGAGGCATTGACTGCAAGCTCTTGCCCTAGCTCAGGCTTACCCACTCAAAGAGCACACACCGTCAATCTCTTCATGCAATGTGCTATCGAATGCGAAAAAGTTGTCTAAAGTACTACACAGTTCCAGAAGCCTTGTAAATGTGACCCCATCAAATCCATTGAATGAAGAAGAATCTGTGACAAATAGTTTTTTTTAACAAGGTATCAATTGTCTCTACAATATGAATGTTGATAAACCACATTTCATCAAAACTTGCCATAATATAACTATTGGTCTGTTTATCCTGAATTTCGCTTGGAAAGAAAAAGAATCCTTCACAGTGTATTGATTTAACGGGAAAGGATTTAGTCTCACTTTTGGTTTCATTTTTAAAATCTCACGTTATTATTTTTAAATCAAAGTCTTTGATTCTTATGTGAGTGAAAAAAAACTTCAAATTGCCTCAGTTAATTATTTAGTTGAGTAACAAAAAATTTACTAGTTAAAAACAAGTTCTTGGCGAGTTCGTAAAATATGTTTTTGTGTTTTATAACAATATTTGTTTTTGTTGTTGAGGCTACAGCAATATCATCTATTGTAAAGGAGTATAAGATCTAATTAATTGAATTCCGAATGGTATGCAGCGGAAAAAATCTTCGTGATGACTTGATTAATTTAGTGTTCTGGAAAAGAGAAAGCTGAAGAAATTAGTGAGGTTAAGTGAATCCATAATAAATATAAAATGTGTTAGATGCATAGGATCATAAGCGCATGCTAGTGAAACGATCATGAAGTGACTAAGTCAAATGGTAGGAAAACAATTCCAGGTATGGGGAGTTCAGTAAATGGTATCGAGTTAGGTGGATTATTTATAGTATTCAGCTCACTAAGAAAATTAGTTTACATTAAGAGCATGATTGTTGTATTTTATGGGGTAAGAAGTTGAATAAGTTAGCAGCGACATGTACATATGTCACTTAACCAATCTATTCAGTAATACGTTAGGTTTATGGATTTAGGGTTCATTGAAAGTCAAGCCCGTAGAGTTATAAGGAAAAAATTGGTTGAACGTTAGTAAATTGAGACACTCGTTAGCATAATAAAATTACCAGTTACCAACCGATTTCGTAAGCGAAAGAGGTAACCCGACCGCGTAGTTGTGGGCCAACACACCCGGTCGTATCGAAAACAAAAAACAGAAATTGACACATGGCCATACCATTGGGGAAATGAAGGCTAATTTAATCAATAAAAACTCATAAATAAATATTAGAACCTGTTCAACTAATGCTAGTAGTAATGGTCACCAATTTTTATATTTCTACGAAACCTAGCTTATGAGTATATTTACGATTATACAATCCTTTGTCACTGAGGCAATTGCATTTAAAAAGTTGCACTTGGACAGTTTTAAGAGCTACTGAAAGTAAGTTTATATATATATATATATATATTGAAATGACCACCCATGTATATTTGGAAACATTTTACACACCAATAATTCTCGGAAATAATGACACAAATTGGTAGTTTCGAAATTTAACAACTGTAAGTAAGCTTGACCCATTTTTTGATACGTTTAAACTATGCCATAGTGAGATTCAATTGCCTAATATTTATACATGGGAAAACTACCTATCGTTGAAACTTATAAGCTGTATCAGGAAGACAAACTTTGGCCTAGTGTAATATCTTTATTTTAACTTATCGAAAAATTGCTGTAAAAGATTAGAGAAACTTATAGTAAAACAATCGTATTCAACACAGCGTGTAAAAACTCGTCTTTTTGTGAGAACCAAATCCGTAGCTTTGGTATCGCAATAGATTCATATGAGAATTCACAATCATTGACCCAAGAGTAGAACTGGGTTGAATTTTTTGCGTGCTCTTTCTCGGGAGTTCCATAATTTTCAATGCAAAAGAGGCATTCCACTTTACAGGATATAATAACATTTTGTTTGATCATCGATAGAAATTTGAAGTAGATTAATAAAACATTCGCATTCTAAGTACTAAAGTCAATGTGAGGAGGTGCTAATTGAATCTGAGCTATACTTTATTTTTGTTGTGAAAAATTGAATGAAGTTCGTTTAAAAAGTATACTTTTCTTGAAACGGTAAAATAACTAGTGAAATTGCTGCAATGTCTCGCATGTTTATCAATTAAAGCTTCATTGTGTACCACTAACCTTTCTGGACGACTTCGTATTCTTGGATGTCAGGACTAGAGCCTTTGCTGGAAGCAGTCGTGGCCTGATTCTGCTGGCATAGAAAGATTTCATTATATCATTTTTCATATTGATATTCTAAAAACATTGTCTTTAACCCTTTGAATCCTGGGCATAACATCGTTTGTCCCATTTA
Organism: Orchestia grillus; assembly: GCA_014899125.1. Classification (NCBI taxonomy): domain Eukaryota; kingdom Metazoa; phylum Arthropoda; class Malacostraca; order Amphipoda; family Talitridae; genus Orchestia; species Orchestia grillus. Next base: position 32,303 of record VOMN01015589.1, on the reverse strand, counting down.
TTATACTCACAATTTGGCAAGTTTGACGTACCAGTTAGTTTGAACAATTGTCCCTATGACTCATAAGGTTAATGTCTGAGAATGGAAAGTTTAGTTCCTTTGATTATTACTCTGTTTTACTGATGAGAAACTATGCGTGCAATGCCACTTACGCTTGTGCTTTATCGACTCGAAGTAGAGCGTTACAACCGTACAGTGAATATGTATTTTACATTTTACAATTTTATTACCTATGTCACGACAGAGTTTGGAACTACATTGGAAGTTTAATTCCTGGTTGAAATTCTCCGATTCAACTACTTGTATTGAAAACTTATTAACATTTTAAAAGTGATTCACAGTTAAAGTAAACAACTGAAATACGCAGGTCTTTGTAACAGTTTTCTTTAACGACTGTCTTTGCTTTTTGTGTTTCTTATTCTCCCTTATTTTCGTGTAGTCTATATGATTACCCAGCTGCTATTAAACCCTTTCGTGCATAGTGTGCACTTTTATGAAAACCTAATGGTAATAATACTGAATAAGAACAGTGGTAGTAGAAGGTAATGACAATAGGTATTTTATTGATTATACAGTGCATTTGAATTTTTGTACTGACAGCTTATACATGAAACGCGAGAGTTACATAAAGCTAATTCATTATTTTATTTAAATATTTGGTACCTCAATGCTTGGAGTACGTCATCGCTACTTTTGTCATTCTATTGGGCCTATTTTTCTATTTGTAAAGCTTTCTTCTTTGTTTTTGGGAAGCTTGAATTACGCAATTTTGTGCATACAAAATATGTAGTCAGCTCATCTTATAAACTGTTCGTTCTCAAGTATTGTTCAATGTTTTCTCTATTATCTCGATGCGCGGTTTTAGGTTTCCTTTTCTCAAGACATTTAGTTTGCTTCGATATCGATTTCATCGGATCAGCGTAGGAAATTAGTATTTTCATTCGAAAATATTTTTTTTTTCAGATTTCTGTTATGATGAGTCTAGGCCAGGAATATATGTTTGCATTTTATCTCATAAAATTTAGATAGTGCTGCAGGATTTCATTGCTAAAATGAAAATCTTGGGTTCTAGATTTGAATTTTAACAAATAAACTTATTTAAAATTGCACCTACTCTGCCATCCCATTGCAAGCGCTCTCAGTTGATCATAATGTCATCTACTCTATTTAAAAAAAAATTGTAGTTCATTCGGGTATTAAAGTTGGCCTGTGGGGTCAAAAAGTTTCATTTTATAGACTTGTTCTACTTATTCAAGACGATCAAATGATCACGGTGGAAGTGGCATGCCTTTTTATACTTCGTCCACATCTACAAATACTCATTTTAACTAATTCTTATACCTCAAGAACTCTTAACTAAAGTAGTGCATTGTTTCTTCTGAGATTTTGAGCACTTCTAGAAATATAAAATTTTATGCTTCATGCAAACATGGTATATTTTTATAAATATATAATCTTAAGATAAATAGATGTTAAGTTGTTTCAAAAGTGCTAATTTTCCACTCAAGTTGTAATTTTGAAAATGAAAGATGAAAATAGAAAGATCAAGCCATGCACATGCTGAAGAAAGTTAAATAATAATCAAATACAAGCACTGGTTGAAAAGACGAAGCCCTGCACATAAATTGTATGATTAGGAATCGTAGGGTAAACTTAAACGGTGGGATACTCTTTTCGGAAAATTAAATAAAATGACAAAGTCAAACAATGATGAGTTTACCAACAAATAATTTCATTGCCGTCAGGTGTTAAAACAGGTATAACAAGCTTGACCCAATTGTCGAAACCAAATTAAGAATCAATCACCCTCCATCCTTTCGAGAAGGATAACAATTGCTAATCTAACGGTAAAATCCCACAACATTATGTATTGAGAGTGGATAAAAGTAATTCGGTGGCACCACAATGCCAAGATACACAGTCTAGTACAAATTTCATTAGCAATGATGCATCCTATCTCCCGATAACATCTAAAATCCATCTGCTCTCAAGGTGTGCCGAGTTACTTGCTCAGGTTGGGAACTCCTACCAGAAGAGCTCTCTTCGCTGAAATATTGATTCTATGTAAATTACTATTCTACGCAATGACATGCAATTTGCTTGTAGAGCTTAAAAGTTCAATTAGGTAATTCCATGTCGAATTAGTAATTATCGAGTATTGTAAATGATGTTAAATACGATCGCACCTAGATAATAGTAAGAATTTTTTCCTTAAATTTACCAGGTAAGAATGTAGCAACTAAGTTATTTCTTGCGTTGGGTAAATTTTATTGCGTACTGACAACTTCAGAACAAAGGTAAAAACACAGGAGATATACTGATGTAAATTTCACGTTTTTCTGTAAGGAGTCATGTTCCTCTCTTGGCTTCAGGTTTCTTCTAGACACGGTTTGAATAATTCTGGTGAAAATCGTCGACTTTGAATATGCGTCGTATTAATGAATGCAGTAAGTTGTTATTCAACAATTATTAAACCAAGGGATTATAAAAATACGAACATTGACTTTTAACACACTTGGTAATGGATTAATAGACTCGCATGATGGGAAGATAAGCATGAAGCAAAGAAGAAACATATCTCTTACTAGCACAGGGGTCGTCGCGCCTAAAACGAAGGAGCTGTCAAAGACGTTCTGCAACGGTGACGCTGCTTCATCTAGAACGTATGTGGTTCGATCGGCATTGCTCGCTAATATTATCTCTGCTTCTTGATCGGGAGTTTGGGGAATAGAAGAACAAGGAGTATGCACAACCGAACAAGCGAAATACATAGGTATTTCAGCGTCTTCTGTTGGCGTCAAATCTATTAGCCTAGGGTTTTCATAATGGAGTCCACTCGGCCAGGGCATCGTACGCTCTTCCAGGCTCGTACTCTCCGGTTCTGACATCGCTTCATTGACGGGAGAGGTTAGAGCATATCTGGTAAAATTGTTTTGAGCTTTTGAAAGAAATTCTTCATTCCCAAACGGAGTTGGAGTTTTTGGTCTGGGTATTTCTTGAGGATCTAATTGGTTCACAATTATGTTTCTCCCGCTTTTTAAAGTTTCTTCTGCTGCGGCGGACTGAAGAAAAATCTGTCTCGTTGGCGGAAACCTAGTACCTTTTTCTGTATCTTCTCTAATATTCTTAAACTGTGGCTGGTATAAACTAGTCGTACTTGGTAAATCCGTCGAGATATTTGAGGAACATGTAGAAGGAGATCGAGTCCAATCGTCTCCTTTGTGTGCTGTAGAATTCGTTGGGTCTGCTGCTTGTAGAAGTATTGCTGGTTTAGAATCCTGCGAATCATTCGTATGTTCGAGACCTATAATATTTAAACTAAGTTGACTTGTAATGACGTACGGTGAACTTTCTATTTCACTCACATCTTCTTCGACATTAGGCGACACAGTTCGGCCAATTTTACTTTGGAAAACTAGAGCTTGAGTTTCTGAGGGTAGCATCGCGTCCAAGGTGACGTCCCGAATGGTAGGTTGAGCGAATGGGTCGTCAAAAGCGTCATCAACACACCATGAGGTACTAAACCCCAATACAGAAAGGGCTCCTTCATCAACTTGCGTGCTCGTCTCAGCAGTTTTCTTCCTCAACATGCGAGGTGGATCTAATTCCAATGACGTCTGCGTTCCAACAGCAGCATATTTTTCTTCAGAACTCTCAGAATCCGTTAGTTCATCTTCTGATGTTAGGGGTTGAAGTGCCATCTTTATCACAGTATCCTTAGGTTGAATGTTGTGATCAAGCATACCAGTATGCTCACTTTCTTGTATAGTTGGTGCGGCGACATCTGTTCTGTGTGGCATTGTCTCATTCAGCCGATTCTCTTTCTGTTGGTGAAGTAATAGGTTCTGACGCAAATAAGATGAATTTTCGCTTTCATCTGTATCTTCTGTGGTGAGAAAGGCTGTTGTACATTTTACTACGGAAGGCGACTCAGTGCAAACAATACCGTGTTCTCTATTCAGTGAAATTTTCTCGTCACATTCTTCGTTTTCAAGCTTTTCACTTTCGCGACTTGGGCAGCTTTCACGTTCGGAATAGCTCATCAAATCATCTTCTTCAATCGAAGTTTCAGAGTTTGAGGCAGCTGTAAGCATTTCGATTGGTTCATGCATTTCCAAATCCGCAGTAGTTTGAAGTTGGTTACTAATCACGTTGTTATATAGCACAAGCGTTTCGTCATTTTTACCTGAAGATTGAATATTTCGATCTGGGAAATCATTTAGCATCTCCTGGCGACGCGTATCTGATTCGTCTTGATTTTCAATTGTGCACTCGTATGTCTCGACGACATCTTTTTCTTCTGGGATATTTACTACTTCGTAGTTTTCACTTTTTTCACTCGTCTCTTCGTCCGACACAGTTTCGTCAGGTATTAATTCAAGAGGTAAAGCTGTTTCCATCAGATGATCTTCAGGTTTCATAGCTTCGATTATTATATTTTCTGTACTAGATAAACTGGAAATTATGTCGATTGGTGTTTTAGAATGAGAATTGCATTTGGTCTCGTGTTGGTCGCTGAGGACTGAATAGCTGCCACTGGGATAGAGCTGGTTGTCTTTCAAGTCCTTTGTTCCTTCGTCTGGATAACATTCAACATCTGATAGCTCAATGGATCTGAAATCGTGGACCTTCTTGAATTTTGAAGTGTCACCAGACTCCGTCGCCGCAACATCGTCAACAGCGCAAATTTTAGGAGCTTCTAGAGCTGGTGTAGTTTGCAAAGTTTCAATTTCAAAGATAGAGAGTTCTGAACCTTCTAAGGTAACAAGACACGGAGCACCTGATTTTGGTACGATGATTTCAGGAGCGTTATTGTGTTCTAGTGCGTCGTTCACATTTGGCATGAAAACTTTTGGCCCATCAATTTCTGACTGCACCGCGTCTGTAGTGTCACCTGTTTCTGACGTCACTATTTTACGAGTGTCGTAACTATTTGATATCGTAGTCATATCACACGAAATCATATCTTGTGGAACGTCAGCAACTTTTATTACTGTATCGAGAACATCAGCCTTTGCCTCCAAAGTTTGCCCGCTATCGTCAACGATACGTGTCGTAGCGTCAAGAACATCACCCTGTGGCATCATAACTTCATGCGAGGATTTATTTGTCGTATAACTAATATTGTCTGAAGTGTCGTCAAATTTAGGCATTGCGACTTCTGGAGTGTCATCAAATTTAGGCATCGCGACTTCTGGAGTGTCGTCAAATTTAGGTATCGCGACTTCTGGAGTGTCGTCAAATTTAGGTATCGCGACTTCTGGAGTGTCGTCAAATTTAGGTATCGCGACTTCTGGAGTGTCGTCAAATTTAGGTATCGCGACTTCTGGAGTGTCGTCAAATTTAGGTATCGCGACTTCTGGAGTGTCGTCAAATTTAGGTATCGCGACTTCTGGAGTGTCGTCAAATTTAGGCATTACAACTTCTGGAGTGTCGTCAAATTTAGGCATTACGACTTCTGGAGTGTCGTCAAATTTAGGCATTACGACTTCTGGAGTGTCGTCAAATTTAGGCATTACGACTTCTGGAGTGTCGTCGAATTTAGGCATTTTGATTTCCGGAATGTGTGACTTGTGACCAATTTCAATTATACGGGTCCATTTCTCCTGGTACGCATCATTCAATTTCGGCATTACAGCTTCTGGAGTAAATTCTCGAGCGCCTTGCCTAAATGTTGTGCAAGAGGTGACTTTGTTGGCTAACTTACTAGCATCTACATCTTCAGCGAACGATCGTAGCTCTGAAACATCGGCCCCTGTTTCAGTGGCATCAGATGATTTGTCATCATCCGATCCATCGGGCTCTGAGTCGATACGGTTGTCGTCGGGGCGGAAGGAAACTTTCTGTGCTGGCATAGAAGAAGGAGGAGACGGACTCAGGTTTGCCCTGAGTTTCTTCATAACTAGTCCAGGATCGAAGCGAGCAGTATCTTCCAGCTTGGGTGTTGTTAAAGTGCTTGCGAGTTTGTCATCTTTTGGGGCTACAATATTTTGTACTTCCATGTTTTCGTCTTCGTCGTGTGAAATCTTACCACGTAGGATTTTATCTTCTGCAGACGTTTGAATATTTCCTGCACTTTGTTTCTCCTCTTCAACTTGCTTTAAATTTGCCAACTCTCCACTTCTCACTTCAGCACTAGTTTCATTTTCTTCGATCTTGAAGTTATCCTCTACGACTGGAGTACATAAAGTTTCTTTCTCGAGTTTTTCATCCTTTTCGGGACTGACTTTTACTTCGCATCGTCTTGTCGGTGTCGCCGGAAGTGTAGTTGTCTGTGGAAAACATTCATGCTTATTCTCAGGCTCAAAACATCGATGAATTCCTTTCTCGACGGCATCATCCAATTGATACTGAATGGAAGGATGCCTTTCAATAAGGATTTGCTCTAAGAGTTTATGACGCAGAGCCGTGGATAAAAGAGATTCATCATCGGTGAAAGTTGCTGTTAATTCCTCACTGGAAAGTAAATCTTCGTCTTCACTTGTGGTATCCTCTTGTAGCTGTAGTAGTAAACACCAGTCATTGATATAAGCACACTACTCTATTCTTGAAGAAGTTTATAATTTACTTAAGAGTAAAGTAGTTACATATGATAAACGGGGAAGACATGTGAAGAGGTAAATAGGAGAATTTTCACGATATTTCCAAAACGATATAAGCAAACATCGGGGTAAAGGGCAAAGAAAAGATTCCAGCTATTTTACACATTTTAGCGAGTGATGCAATAGGAAACGTTGAGCTTTTAGTTAAGTAGCATGCAAGATTGCAAATTAGAGTACCCAATATTGCCCAATGAATCAGGATGGAGTTTCATTGCTCTCAGTTAAACCAATGAAAAATTCACCATTTGTAGCAGTGCACTTCCAAGTGCATTAGATTACGGATAAACTTCTTGCATTGAATAAATTCACAGATTAGAAAGTAAACTAGATAATCAAGATTATATTAGGTACTCAGATTGCGCAAGGGCATGCATGAAGGTATTGCACGTTTTCTTAAAGTAGAGTTACTTCAGCAAACGTATTGTTTAGTAAGCTCAAATTTTCGAGCCATGCAAACATGTAAACGATTGCCGTAGTTAACTAAGCTCAGTGACATTCGTGCATGACTGAAAGAGAGAATGCTTTGCCTGAACCTGCTCGTGAGTTGCGGAGTCATCGGCGTTCTCGCTAGCCAACACACTATCCAGACCAATCTGTTGGCACAGAATGTATTCTTCTCCAGTGAGGTCGCCAGGTGTAAACCTTCAGTTCCTATGAAATCATACTGTGTATGATAGTCCAATTTATTAGGAGCATCATTTTATGGTGTTCAGCCTTAACTTTCCTAAGCGTGGACACTGGTTGGATATTGTGATCGACTTAAAGCTCTCCACATCTTACGCTAAAATGTAGGGCGAGAATTTGTATAATTTTCCCACAGAGTCTATGTCCGATAACGCTGTGCTCAATGTGATGAACTGTTGCGCGGATATTTGTAGTTTTGATATGTTACCATAAATTTATGCGTATTGTTTGAGTTTAGCTAATTCTATGAAAATATTAGCTAAGTTTTGCATGATAATTAAAGTAAGATGCTGTTCACCAATGATTAATTTTAAACACTAACGTTTTTCAACGACAGCGGTGAATTCGATAATCTAAAAAATAGTTTGTATCAAAATTCTTGTAATTGCTCATAGATCAATTTAAAAAATGAGTATCGTAATAATTCCCCCATTTTATGAGCTTGTTTATTGACACAATAGCGGTACAGGTCAAGCGAGGTTACTGCTGATAACGTTTGCTGCTGATAACGTTTGCTTCGGTCGACTGCAATCGAGACAGGCGCAGGGCTATTCATGCTCTCATTCAGACCCATGTTATAATCGTGGAAAGTTATCGATTTTGTACGAAATTTCCCATCAAAAAGCAACGTTGTACACATGTTTTTGATGAGTTGAAAATGGTATGGTTTATTTGTAAAGGAAATATTTCAAAGCAGTTATAAACTCAAGTTCTAAAATTCAGAAAACTAGTTTTGCAAAGCAATTGATATTTAAATAATCTTCCCATACGTAGTGAAAAAATTCATTTGCAGATGAACTTTCTCCAAGGTGATATCGAGACTATTATTTACATACTGAAATGGTTATCCAAACCCTCAATGAGGGGCTAATTCAAGTATGCACGCCTTCATGCGTGCTGTATATTATTTGAAAGGACTCTCAAACGCGTGACATCATACAAAGTAATGGAAGGTCAAGTGATAATGAACGTGATCCAGTCATTCACAGGCACAAAAATTTCAATAAAACTAAAGAAGCAAGCAAGAATGCAACAAGTTAGTAGTATTAGCTTACGAGTCTGTTAGAACGCCTTAGTCGCTGCCGCTTTTTACGGCCGCCCCTTCTACGTCTGGTTGATGAAGGTACAGTGGAAATGGGTTCACTGTTGCAATTTGCAGATGCCATCTTTGGTGAGAGTGTATTCTTGTTAGGGGGAATCTGGGGCTTGTTACGTATAGAAGTCGGTAACATGTTGGGCAGAGTGTGATCTGTGCCAAGTGACAAACCGTCGTTTCCACAGAAGTCAGAAGGGGTATCGTGGTGCAAATTTTCATAATGCTGCACATTTGTCTCACTAGATTGCTCATTGCTTTGAGCGATTTCAGAAGCCAAAGATGGCGATTTCCATTCAAAACTAGTTATGTTGCTAGACTGAAACCTTGTCAAATCACCGTTTTCCTCTTCGAAATGTTCAGCGCATCCAAATCCAATTTCTTTCGGAAAAGACGGCTTCGCATCTTGACACTGGGACTTTGTAGCTTTGGTTTTCGCTTCTTGTGCATGAACAGACGACTGTGGTGATGTAGTCCCCCTTGAGTCTTCCACTATCTCTGAATTCATAGATGACCTAGTGATGCCTTCCCCTAACTGTGAATTCGTGGCCGACATGTTTGTGTTTATCACTTGTTCCGAATTCGAAACCGCGTACTTTCTTTCAACTTCAATATTGTTTGAGGATAACTGTGCCATGTTCGAATCATGCTCATTTGAATGGGGTCTAGTTTGTTCTGATATGGGAAGCGAAACCTCGCTGGTCTTCGTTAGCGTCACTGTTTCCTCTGAAGAGTTCCCTGGAGCACGAATCTGTGTCTCAGTAGATGGGTCATCATTATTGAAATTCGACGCGTCTTCTTTCGCATTTAATTCGGAATCTTCGTCACCGTTCAAATCAGTGGACTTATCAAGAATGGCTAGATTACTAGAACTCTTGTCGCGCTGAGAAAACAATTGATCATTGTATTGGCTACCGTTCTGCTGAGTAAAAGATAATATCTCATGGGAGCTAAATTCAAACTGAGATGAATCGTCTTCTAATTGTCCAAACAATTGATGTTTCTTCGGAACAGATTCACTTTCGAGTTGCACTGAACTTGTAGCCTCATGAGAGTGGTTTTGAAGAGACGAGAATTTTTTCCGAGGTGGCCCGGCGACATCGGCGTGCGTGCTATCGAAAGATGTATTGTTTGATTTTTGTAGAAACAAGTAAGGGTCCCCCTTTGACTCCAAAGCGAAATTGTTGAGAATGTCAACAGACGTCACTTTCACGGTCCCAAATTGCTGGGGTGCATCGTGATGAGGCAAACTGTCGAAATGGCTTGTTTTAGTTAAACTTGTTGTAAGATCAGGATGTGCTGCAGCTTTCATATCGGCGCTCTCGCAGACGTATGATTTGCGAAGCTTAAGTGGAATTTCATATTGTAAACCGTTGGATTCCATGGATGCGGGCTCGACAGATTTGGAGGTTACTTCATCTTGTGCGTCTGATTTAGAATGAAAATTTGCTGGACTATGGTCTTCCTGATTGGTAGAAGTTATCTGTGGGTGCTTCTCATTGGGATCAGCGTAGTCGACGTCCTGTGGAGTATGATAAGGCCTGTCGTGAAAACTGATGTCCTCTGATTTCAATCCAAAGTCCAGCTCTTCACTGCCACTCTCTAATATTTCTTGTGATGTTTTTTGTTCGGTGCAGTGTGATAATTTTGGCCACTTGAGAGGAACAATTGGTCTTAGGGGGAGTATCGCATCATTCATTCCACCGTTCGTTTCGTTAGTCTGTTTTTCCCAGTCGTTGGTCTGGACTTCCTTAAGTTCATTTTTGTTACCGATTCCCCCTTCTGCAGCGTACTCAGCAGGATCTGGATGGCACTCAGTCTTAACAACCCCTTTTGAGGCACCTAATTTCTCGGATTTTCGCCTATTTATTTCATCTGAAAATTCATCTAGTTCTGCTAGGATACCTGAAATAGCTGTTGTAACTATGTGCCAAATCATAAGTATTCGTGTGAGATGTTGTGTTAAATGTGTGGAGATGGGGAAGAGAACAAAGATATTAAAATTTAACTAACACTTTAGGGTCAAAATGCTAAAGAAAGTCGGCTGTCGACATGGAGTTGAGCGTAGGTTCGTAAAATGATTATTGAGATTTTCAAAAATTGACAACCGACTTCCTTATCAGAACCGAGTGTCAAAAGATCGATGTTCTAGAGCCGTGGTCGAGATCAGGGGCAGGCTAGAGAGAAATGTTAGCACTCGCAAGATCGTATTCATGCTCAGAGAGTCAGACGCATAGAATGATATAATGTTACATAAAGCATATTGGACTTGACTAAATACTTTCAAAATCCTTTGCATTTACCACACCTTTTAATACTCAGCAAAGATTTTTTAACTTTTTTAACTTAAAATTTATATTTAATAAACGCCTGCTGTTACGAAACACGTAGTGGATGACTCATAAAATAAACACAATTATTTTAAATAGTAGTTTTGAGGCATTTCGATTTTTAAATTTTGATTGATGCCTTGATTTTTCACATGGACGGAAAAAAATCAACGCACTCTTTAGCGAAAGTCTAGTGAGGGCAATATAACGAAAAATCGACGCTCATGAACCAACAGACTCGCTTGTCATTCTTTGAGCATGAATACAATGTTAGTACGTACAATTATGAAATAAGGAACACGGCGGCGTCTATCTCTGGTCTTTCTAGCCTCGCCGCGCTTTAGATTACAACTCTCGCACGAAGAGTAGGAAGCGGTGCTGTTAACAGCCGCGGCCGTCAACGCCGTTCACATGGAACAGATGCTGACCTTAAGAAGTTTGGCCTGCGTTTGCGCCTGGGAGAGAACTTGAGTTATCTTAGCAGCAGTGAGCTTGTCGGACACGGTGCCCATCTGGGCCATAAGGCGCTCCATGGCTCGCTCTGTGTCTTCCAAGCGACGTCTCAACTGGTCCATCTGTTCGTCTTCTGTAATACGAGCAGCTAAACCATGAATTATCAGCAGCTAAGTTCAAATGAATACATCCTATTGCATACAAGCGAAATGGATGAAGGGAGAAGATTATTGATACGCATGCGCTTAGTTCTTATGTAGAGTAGTAATACTTGGACTTACGTTCCGTTTGCCAACCTTAAAGGGGCAAGAAATTATTCAAGACCTATAAATAGTGAATCTAATTAACGAATGGAAGTTTTTCAGTTTGATATTGTATTTTCCAACGAAATATACGTTTCAAAATATTTTTATAAGTTCAGATTTAATTATGTGACCGAATAGACCCACGCTGTTACCTAGTTCATTCTTAGACATAGGTAAAATGGATAGCGTAGTGATGTGGTAAATCTGAGAAACTTGTTCCAATTTTTAGATACAACAATACCGAAGTATGAAATATACTGAGGCTCACAATACTGCCTTGATGATACTGGATAAAAGCAGCGCACATCGTGCATCATGAATTCTAACCAATTCAACGCATTGAAATGAATGAATCGGCAATTTTCTGGCACTCTGAAAATAAACTTTCAAAGTATAGTGTATATATATATTTAGTATTACGAACGTATTTATTTGTATAGCATATATATATATATTCTATACAAATAAATACGTTCGTAATACTAAATGAATTCTTCACGTTCAAATGTTTTTTCCCTATAAAATTTTTACTTTTGGTGGCTGAACACTTCATCTCTGCTGTGTACAAAGACGCCGCTGAATATATTAAAGTATTCATGTAGAGTCTAAAACAAAAGTCAGGTGTTTGATATTTATGATATAACTTGCTGTTCAGTTGTGTAGGTATATTATTAGGAAAATAGAAACTTCTTCTAAAGAACTTCGAAAATTCAAATGCGTCCTTAGAAGCTGATCGTTACTACATGCGTTACATGTGCATTTCTTTTAATATTGTTTCTGAAATGCACAGAGAATTATAACAATTGATACGAAAAAAGTCCTAGTATATCATTTTGACTAAAGCATGAGCATCTTACATTTGTACCGTGTGCATTTTCATGTACCATATCTTCGACAGGTTAGTTGATGTCAGTCCGTTCACACGATGAACTGTCGTACAAGGTGTACAAACCGTCGAAAAGTTTGGACGTATCGCATCAGTAAATAGGCTACGACGTTGTAAATTACGCGCAGTTAGCGAAAACCGGTATCGAAACGTTCCTAATGAGACACCAATACATGTGATAATTTGATCCTTAAAGGAAATGACAAGCAATAGATATTTCCTATTTGACTATCTTACCTCCAGAGTGCGAGGACTATTCGAGGACATGTCGTTTGCAGGTCATTGCACATTCGAATCATTTATATTTTTTCAGGTAACCAATTTCAATATCAATTTTGACAAGAAAATAAAATAAAAATATAGTCATAATTGCTTCAACTGCAACGATGATGGTTTTAGGAGTCGTGAGTGGCGAAGGTCGTATCACCTTACAATTTTCCACAGGGTGTTCGGGTTAATGCTGCGGGTTACATTGATGTTCTAAAAAAAAATAGTTTTCAAGCCTCGGATGGAGGCAGTATACAATGGAAGGCCATACGTCTTTCAACAAGACTCTGCTCCTTCTCAAAAAAGCGTAGTAACTCATTGGTTATTTATCGGTGAATTTTTACGATCATTTGATCCGCAATTTGTAGCCCTAAATTCGCCAGTTTTAAGTCCACGCACTATTACAAATGTAGAACGTTGTTAAAAGGGAGGCTAATCGATATCCTCATAGGACCATAGCTTCATTAAAAGCCGCCATTGTCCAGGTGATGTCCAAAATGAGTTAGGACCACTTAATTTCAGCTTGTCAACGGTTTTGAATCAGAATAGAAGTAGTCATTGAAACCAAAGGTGGCTTCGTAGAATAATTTAATAAAGAAATGTTATCAAGGATATTTGAACAAATTTGATTTAATTTAACTGTGTTTTTCAGCAAAAATATTCTTGCTTGTCTAACTAAAAATGTCCTCAAATAGCCCTCGAACCGTTTGTTTGAAAACGTTTTAGTTAGAAAATGTAATAAATTTAAAACTTTAGCAAAACTCAATTCTGGCTTTACCAGCCTCGTGGACATGAAAATGGGGAGCAGAGGTTAACTCGTGCGCTTGAAGTAATCAAACTTCACTTACTTTTCTCGCAGTCCTGCTTTCCTGCTAAGCGGCATGCGAGAGAGACATTCTCTATCATTGAATTGTTGTCAGCATGTTAGAAATGTCCCTAAAACTGCATTTTTAGTAATGACCCTCTGCAACCACACAATTGACAAAGACACACGTATTAATTATTTCCTGCGATGCATGTTCTGGAAATATTTGCGAACTGATATTATGAATAAAGTCAGGGTGTATTTCCAAGCTTTGATGAACGCAACACATGTGTGGTTCATTTTAACAGAGTTGTCTTCAAGAAAAAACTTTAAAATGATAATTATCGGGAAATTTAACTATGATTAAAATGTATTAAACTGAAAATAAACAAGCTATATACCCATTTTTCTATTATTTGGTAAAATTGCACAGTGTTAACTACTAATATGAAAACAATTTGTCAATCGTAGGAAAGTTTTTCTTGCTGCAATGTCATTACTCATCCAATAGCATATAGATTGAAATTATTCTTTTCTTATTCTTTGACTTTAATTGAAATTATTCTTTGACTTTTTTAAATTATTCTCTGACAGCGTTCATTTTCCTCCTAATTGCCTTGATAAACGAAAACCGTCGTGCTAGATCAGTGATTCACCGAGAAGTATTTACTAAGACAAGAAATGTGTACAGTTTCCATATTAATTGCATCTAGTCTGTGAGTGTTCAGTGGCCAAATCATGGAAACTGAGGCCTCACTGCAGGCTTGGTCAGCATCAACTCAGAAAAACACAATCAAAGTTGACTTTAACTTCGAATTTTCAGGCTGTCAACGCTAATCAATGATTTTTAAATCACGAGTAAAAGTAATCAGCATTAGTGTTCATTTCCAATGAAACACATGAATTTTTTGTTTTGAGACTCAGTGCTTATGCACAGACTCTCACCAATCTTATCAGATTAGTGTTCATTTCCAATAAAACATGAATTTAATATTTTGAAACTTTATGCTTATGCATAGACTCTCACCAATCTTATCAGTATTAGTGTTCATTTCCAATAAAGCATGAATTTAATATTTTGAAACTTAAATGCTTATGCATAGACTCTCACCAATCTTACGGTCAGGTTGATCATGTACGTGCCGCCTCCGCAGTCCGAGTGTCTCTCGTTGCTCCGTCCTTTTGAGGAATGCGTCTTTGCCGGTGTCACCACTGTCCAAATATTCTTCTTCGAAAATATATTTGCGGTACTCCGGGTCCATGTGGAAGTTCTTAAGCTTCGGGGTTTTGTCATCATCATCTGGACATTTCTTGAACAACACCTGGAAAATGCGAGGATGTGTGAAGCTGGTGTACTTACATACGTGTGTGTATGTGAATGATATTTATATTCACTTCATTCAATTTGAGTTTGATTTATCGTCTATCTAACCGCTAAGCCGAGAGACATGAATATCATGAATAGCGGTCGATATTTTTGCGGTACTTCCATTTCAGTATCGCTGTAGATCTAGTCTTACAAATGAATTAACCAAATATGACATATTTGTCTTTCAAAAGTTATGCCAAAAACACAAACTTTAGTTAATTGAGCTTACACTAGTGTTTTCTCTGTCAAATGCAAGTACGCAGTTAGCGTTAGAAACTGAAAAAAATTATGCATTTTTTGCGATTTAACATAATTACATAAAATGGAAGAAGTCAATCGATATCTGCTTGTTTGAAGCATTCAAACTTAGGTTGAGAGTGTCGATTGGTTCTCTACGGAAGGGCTGAAGATACTGAAATATTTTACCAGAACGTCTATTAAATCTGCGTTTAAAATTGAATGAACACAGCTCTACATTGTCTTTTTGGTAAGCTCAGTAGCCAATTAAGGGTGTTGGGACTTGTGCTGCGAGAATGTGCTCGTTGTCACGATTGCATCTTCTTGTCTTGCCTGAGGAAGTTTCTCGCTATTCATCTCACGGCGCTTGATCACAGTGATCCTTCAAGATTTGCTGTTTTTTTTTCCAGTGGAAGGTCTTAAATTAAAAAATGGGTGTTGTGCTGTTGGAAAGCGTAAGCAAACTTCTACCAGGGAAAAAGTGCCTGTCGTTCCTAAACTCAATTACAGTCTTCATTCGCCAAAGTAAACTTCAAAAATGTTAAGAGACCATATGTACCTTAAATTGTGAATTATCTGATTTACATAATGGCGACGTTCAACCCCAATTTATAACAGCAATTGACAGCTAGGTTTGTAATCTGAGAATTACATGCCATAGCGATAGATAAATAGAAATAAAGGCATATACAGTAGTGCCAGAAGTTCTGCTACCTGGCCGTCGTCCTTCAGTTTACCGTCAGTGTCACTCCAAGCTAGCCAACGTCCATCATCCCTTTAAAATAGACGCAGTGATTCACCTCTTTTGCTCCCGACCGACATTAGGGCACTCAATCAACGTGTTATGCGTGTATATTGTTGTCGCCCTAGTGTCAATGAAGCTCGAGAAAATATTTCAAATAAGCATACGTACTTTTAACAAAATTACGTTGTAAGGTTTTCCCATTGTTGAAGCCAGCCAGACGTGGTCGCACTACCAGAGCACAATAGTCACACTCCTGTTGCACTACCAGGGTTCTATTGGCACTCACTGTTGAAACTATGTTCACTGGGCTGCTAACATTTTGAAAACGAAATTAAAATTAAAATTGGGATCATTTTCACGACGTTTCGGTCTAGCATATACTTTAAAATTCGGCAATGTTTGCACAATTACGCAGTTCATTTTCGTGAAATGTGGAAATCAATGTTGAATTTGTAACTCATAAATTTTCACTGAAGGCCTCCGAGACTTAAAAAATTAATTTCTGTAATATGTTCTCATTGATCAAACTATTGGGTGTATTTGTCAATAAAGCCATCCTGAAAATATAGAATGCATAGTTGAAGTGAACTTCGTTATTTTAGTTATAGATCTGTCTTCTGTTTTTTTTCTAATTAAGATTGTTGCAAGTATTCTGCTAAATTTCAACAAACAAGTAGTCAAACATATTTGATTGTCCCTAAAACACAAAAATGTGGTCTGAAAAGTTTTAGAAACTCGTATTTATGCAATCCAGATTTTCACGCACATGGAAAAAATGCAATACGTAGATATCATACCTTAACGTCAACGTGCGCATTGAACAATGTCTAAAGTTTCAACAGATTGAAACACATTTAAAGAGTAATCTCTTCAGGGAAAGAAATAATATACATAACAGGTCAATGTAGGGAGGGATTTCAATTTCTCATTCGTGCTTCACTGATCTTGCAGTCGCTTCCCACACAACGAAGGAACCAAGGTATCATAAAATTATCCTTTGCCTAACAATATGTGAGGTATGTTGGCCAATATCAGATCTTCCAATGAAATATTAATAAAATACTTTAGTTCGTTGAAAATGTACTGCTTTTAGTATATAATTTCCTACAAAACCCCCATCTTTGAACTCAGATGAACATCAGGGCTGCCCTTCTACAGCATTACCTTGAGAAAGGCTTCATCGTCAATGAAAATCACAACGGAGAACTTGATACTGCGAAACGATGGCAGCGCTCCAGAGTCTGCTCACCTTCATGATGGTGTATATGAAGAAAATGATGATGCCCACTGTGTAGAGTGGCATTATGATGCTCATGCTGCTGGATGCCTTGGTGTTCGTGGAGGGCGCTATGTGCCCCGCGCCACCTCCCATGGGGGGCCTAACTCCTGGCATCGGGCCGGGCTGCTCAAAATTATTCCAGAAATTAGGAAACCAAGAAATCGTAAAATATCCAATCTGTAGGCATGCAAGGCCGCCTAACGTCCAATTCCTACCAGTGCTACTGCACACTGAAATTGCTTCTCAATGCTTAAATCAAGTCACACTTTTTCTCCGACGGTGTTGGTTTAGTTCATTCATTAGCATGAGTGTACTTGAATAATAGTTCACAGGAATAAAAACGGCACACTCGAATAAACTTACATTAACAACACCTGTCTTTGCTAGCAGTCACACCGATAGATTAACAAAAAATCACGAGTTTTTTGGGGTCACTCAAAAGTTGACTGAGTTTATTCAACTATGCATAGAATTGAGAATAAAATGATAGATCGTCAGTCCTAGACTCGAAAACACCAAGTTCAGTATGAAAAATGACAGACCCTTTAACTTCTGCATTCTGCAGCATCAATAGTGAGCGTGGTGAGATGCCCCTTCCCCTGTTGAAAGTTTTCAATTCAATTTCACGGAATTTTATATTTACAGCAAAAAATGTATATGCCATGACTCAAAAGCAATGAATTGCCTTACTCAAGTCCGCATTGATTCCGCTAGGTTTGAAACCAGAACCGACAGATAGTATATCAACTCAAAATTGTATTCAACAAGTCAGAAAATTCTGTCTACTTTACAGTTTCTTAGGTTGTGTTTGAGAACAGTTCCGTGCTTTTGGGCACAATTTCTGTAAGTTTTCGTTTACTCAATTTAGGAAGGTTGTTACATGAATACTTTCTTTACGAATGAAATCTGAATACATGGCCTTCATTCACGGAACTTCTCAACCACCAAGAAAAACACCCAACCGGCCTGATCATCAGGGTCCTAAGATCTGGAATGTATTAAATTTATTTTTTGTAATATGACGTGTGTGACGTAGTTCTTGCCCTAGTATTTAAATCAATATTGTACGGTTCTGAAGTGCATAATATTATTTAGTAATACGCGTTTAATTAGGTACCCAAGTGCACGATTAAATTTTGTATCTTTATATTATTTACTACTGAAACTTTTATGTGAATGGAAAATATAGGCATCAATAAAATATACACTAAAAAAATGTTTTTCACTATAAGCGATATGATACATATATTCATATACTCAAGCGTGAGTAATGAAACTTGAGAAATCTTACCGCTCGTTTTTATTTTCTAAATAAATTAGCCCCATTTGAGGCGAGTATTGCAACTAAATTAAAGCGTGGGTCTACAGCCAATTCTGAGGCACGAAACATAAGTATCCTCAATTTCAATTTAATCTGCATTTCTTTTTTCATGTTAAGAGGTGAGCTCGAGCGGGTCCGGCAGTCATGCAGCGGGACTAGGGCGTTGTCGTCGTCTAAAATAGGACAAGGTGATGTCGTGCTCTAGCTTCTTTAAATAAATACTGTCACGTACGTATACACAGAAGCCCCAGGGTCACATTTAAGCATAACAAACCGTGAACTCGCGTAAGAGTTCGTCGCCTTTGATTCACATGTTTCGAACGGACATTTTTTCTTTCACTTCCGGTGCAGTTTACGCAAGATTAAAATAGGCCGAATTATCAGCTACCGTGCAGGAAGATTTGTGTCCCAGAAAATGTTCTGTCGTGCTTCGTGATATTTGCTCTCTACTTGCGATTGACGTCGTTTTCATGTAAAGTACAGTTCAAAGTCAAAAGAACTAAATTTTCGTAAAAAAACTGAGATAATCAGGGTATAAGCACTAACTTCTAAAAACTTGTCAATTTAATTTTACTTTTATAGCAACTCTACATAATTTTGCTACAGAGAATGTCGAGTCTTAATATGCAGTATTATTAAAACCTTACGTGAATGATAGGTTCGACAAGTCTTACATTAATTTACCGTTACCTTTTTGGCAAAGTAAATGATCTGCGTGTTTTATCTCTCTACTGGTCGAAGGAACACAAGGTATGACATTCTTGTCTTCTATTTTAGATGAACCCGTGCATCAACGAGAGGCTATGTCACAAACTCGTAACTTTATACGGAGTGCTAAAACGTTTTATGGTCAACACTCAACTTCCTAACAACGATTTCAAAGAGTATTGTGTGTGAGTAATATTTTAAATGATTGAAACATAAAATTGATCTCACAATTCAAAATAATGCACATCTGTCGCACTAACCAGACTCCAAGACTCTTGCGACCCTTCATGGCCGCAGTCGGAAGGCTCCAACGAGCAAGTGTCTTGAGGTAAATGCAAATGCAAGCCCCCTTCCTGCGTTGGTGTAGCAACACTGCCGTATTCTCTTTCGGCAGCTTCTATTGTAGCGTAGAACGCTCGAATTTTCTGTCTCTGCCTGCGCCGAGCACGGCTAACTTTCGGTAAAATTAAATTTATCATTTTTGTACCTCGTGTACTTGCTTGATGAGTTATTTTCTTTCACGCGGAGAATTGTTAGCAATGATTAATGAGATGACAAGAACAAGGAACCCATTAACAGAGAAGAAGAAGTTACGCGTTTTAAGTGATTGCTTGAGGAAATATAAACAAATGCACCATCCTACAACATTTGTCTTTCGATTCACGAAAAATTTAGTGTCGTAAATAGCTATCCGTTCGAACCTGCCCTGCAAGTACGACTCCACATTTCTCTCAGCTACTGTGAGCACATGACAGATAAAACAAAGCAGCTTCCGAGTTAAGATTGAGCGTACAAAAACTGTGTCCTAATATTTGTTTCATAGAATTCTGTTCCTAAATCTGGTGAAAAAAAATCGGATTACTTTCGGTAGGACGATTCGTAACCATGTGAAATCCAAGAGGAATAACAAAAATATTGCATTTCCTTGACCGCATTAAAACTTTGAAAGCTCATTAATACTTTAAGAGGACTTCAGGAACTACACTTATACTTCATCGTATATTACACGATATTTGCGCAAACACCGTTGAATCCAACCATTCGACACTAAGAAACTAGAAATTCATGTTTCTCTGTAGAAATCTTTCGAGCACTCGGAATAATGACCCCAACGAACGACTCTCCAGCGAGAGGCGTCCAAGGCTTCTGGACTACGCCGCCGATGCTACTGCACTTCAGGGATCGATCCCAGGACCAACACTTACGTTCCAGAGACGTATTGCGGCTTCCTGTTGTAAGGTTTCTGTACAGTAATGTAGCTTAGGTTTGTAGTAAGATGGGATTTGTGCCGAGAACCAGTGGCTTGGTTGCTGTACTCAGCAGCGTTGTGCTGAGAATCGCTTCACAAACAAAATTCACGAGGGAAAGGAGCTCAAAGAGCCAAGGTTATCTTATAACTCAAGGCTAAAATTTTCTTTCCCTGATTTGTTTGTAAGATAAGTTATAAGGAATCACATCAACCTAATATTTAGATGGCATTTTAATAAATGCTTATGCAGTGCAAATATCCCTTACCGTAATTCCGAATGTTGCATGTATTTGCATACAGGCTCAGCATGGTTCTCGAGCAACTCTTCTCAAGGTTCTTCTCAAGCAGCCACATTTGTTATTTCATTTTTTCATGTTGTAAATAATATTGATTTAGGATTAGTTCAACTTTGAATCAAGTAGAAAAAATAAAAAACGCCGAATGTTTCAATATTGTTGGTTGTACGCGAGAATCCATTTATAAATCATGCAGCAACAAATTATTTCCTACGAATACTTCGAGAAGCTCTCGATTTCATTCTGCCAACCACTTCTGTTTGATAAATGAGATAAATTACCACTCAGTACACACAGAGCGCCCTAACACTTTGACCAAAGAAACCATTTTCACCGATGGGATCCCGAAGCTGTGATTACATTAATACCTCTTGTACATTCGCGCTATTTTGCGTGAATTTTAATCCAATATTCTTACTTGAATGTAGTCGTCTCCTGAAGATGGCCAAAGATGCAGTATTGGACAGTTTCAAAAGGCTGCTGCTATTTTTTCGTGCAAAGCTAGCCATACTTTATTGCAAGTACTCTCTAAACTAGATTCAGTTTTTCGTGTAAATCTACCTTCAGTTTTATCGCCGAAATAATTCGTGAGCGAAAGGGTCCAAGAAGTCTGCAAATCTTACCTTAGCTTCCTTGTCAATGGTACGAACAGGCAGCGCCCTCCCTCTCTCCCTGAGCGCTGGGTGCATCATGTCGGGGTGCAGGTGTGCTGGTCGCTCGGCTCGAGGCCCACTCGACTCTGAGGGCAGGGCAATTACACATGTAAGCCACGACTCGAGTTCTGTCTAGTGGTGGACGCTCGCGCTCGTAACGCACTACGGACGCATTGAAAGTCGCCGGGCCGTAACTTCGTCCTGCCACTGCGCTCAAATGTGAATCAAGTACGAGTGCACGTCGACTATAGCGTTTCATTCACCTTTACGTAGAATTTTAGGTATGGACTTCTAAAAGGAAATAACGAAGATCGTCTGATAAAACAATGGTGAGGGAAGAGTTTTGACAAATAGAGAAGCTGCTTTGAATTCGAAATTCTTTTTTTAACGGCTATAACTAATCTCCCGAACTTTGACGTTGAGAAACATGACGTTTCTGAACAATGTGCATTACTTCATGGGATCCCCTATGCATAAAAATAGCAAGTTAAGAATGAAAAGGAAGAAAATACGAAGAGATAGGTTAGCTGTGAAAATTGAAAGATGTAAAGTGGGCACCATAGACGGACGTCCCGAAAGCCTATCGATAGGTGAGGTAACCTGACAGCGTCCCTCTGAGCTCACCAGTCTCCATAATATACTTTTACGATAGACAAACCTACTTCTACTACCTAGCCTGTGGCCCATGAGAGGTCTGAATTTTTATTACAGGTAGCTTTGGTCAAAAGAGAATTTGGTAGTTCATTGAAACAAACTAACACGAAAATTTGGATAGAATTTTAATCCCTTCAGAGGTTGAAGTAAACTTAAAATGAAAAACTATATAATTCTTCAGCTGAGATGAGACAACGCGTGTCGAGGGGCCGAGCTACGACGCACGTGTTAGCGTTGGCAACCACAAGTACGGGGTGTGTATTTCCTCCGCTCGTTGGACATTCCCTAAGTGCGGTGAATTGCTTGTTGCTGAGCGTCGCTAATCATTAAAGCATGGTGGCTCTACTCATCGTAATCTGGGAAAGGGTATTTCAAGAGAGCTTGTCAAAATGATGATTGAATGAAGTATTCTGAAACAGGTAAATAGGAAATACGTATGGTGAGCATCTATGATAAAACAGCAGTCTAAAACATAGGAAATTAATAAAAAAGTGTTCGTGTACGAACTATAGTTCACCATGTTATCTAGAGCAAGCGTTGTTTCAGTGCGTAGAGAGAGATGTCCGCGAAAATGCATGCCTTGAACTATCCACTGCTGAATAACAATTCTCATGAATACGCAAGAAGCCATTGCTCATAAATGAACATACTGCACTGCCTATGGATTACTTGAACGTTTGCACGAGCAAGGCGTTTCAATCCTATCTCCTTGAAATGGAGAGCTGTTGGAGGAGGACAGCAATGGGAGAGCCCAAGACTACCGCTGGCAGTAAACTGCGGTCTCAAGCCTCTAAGAGAAAAACAGCAAGGAAGAGTTCACCAGGTGGACTACCTATTACTGCAGTGTGATCGTTACCGATACTGTCAGCGCTAATGAATGCGAAGCTCTTGATACATCTGAACTGTCCTGGCTGAGCGTCTATATGCGCACTTGACAGTTCATTCTGTTTAATGATACTATCATGCGTAAGAAGAAAATTAAGTTGAGGTAGCCCTAGGCTGAGGCCATTTAATTACAACCAAATACTGGGTATTATCATTCAAATATTAACTATACACAGTACACCGTAGAACTATTAAATCAAAGAAGCCAAGTGAAACCCTCACAATAAGTGAACTACTCAATGAAAAATTCCAAGTGCAAAAAGCATTTATCAAATGAGATTAAGAAGCTGATGATTTGTTACCCTGTAGAACTTTGGATCGCTTTCTCACCAGAGCTGACACGCGTAGGTGTTGGACAGATCATTAAAACTTGCTGAGTGACTTTATGATACTACAAGAAAACACAACAGAGGGTGCTTTTGAGTTTGAAATGTGCATTAGAGGTACAAGTTAGCCAACATGGTGTGCCTCTAACTCGAACGCCAGAAAATGTACTGGAAAGAAACTGAACATATCTGCAACGCCAGATGTTTATGAAACATCTTGAGGCTCATCTTATAACTAATAAAAGTATAGACTTATAAAACTCGTCTTTTGTCCAGAACTCTGTCGTGTACAATATCTGACCCTATCACAGACTCAAGTGAAAAATAGCAAACAAAATCGACCTTGAGATATTGGTTATCATTCATAGCGCGTTTATGTTTTTAAAATTATACGTTTGCATCAATAATGAAATACAACAGACATTGTTGAAACGATTGTATTACGTGGTAAATTCAGTTGGACGATAATGCTTTAACATCGAAGCAGAGCATCATTTACGAAACCAATATTACAGGACATTATGATCGAATCTTAAAGAGTGATATCATGTTTTACGTAATTTGTTTTCAAGTAATTCAACAGGTTACTATGCTTGTACCTATATGAGGTACTAGCTGTTATCGCGTTGGATCTTCATACCATCATCTGCTCCTAATGTTTCAGCCGTTATGATGAAACGTCGGTATGATCCTGTACGTAAGTGAAAAAAATGATTTAATGAAATCGACTCCACTGAAATAAACTTAATGGCCAATGTTAAACAATTTGAACTAATTCCGATCCACCTAGGGGAGGAATTTGTTCCATTCCTCCTCCCGGTGAACTCTCTTTTACCGGCAACAAATATTAAAAACCGTCATTTTAACACTCGTGAGCATTATGCTCGGGCAGCAGCAGCAGCCGCAACATCGATCGCTGGGCCCACAAGAGCTACCCAAGTTGCTCTCTTCGCTGCTCTTTCTGCTTGCAAGAAGAGCGGCATAGAGTGCGAGCAGAACGGCCTGCAGCCCAGTGGATTGCTTGAAGAGCACCTACAGTGAGTGCAAATGTCCAGTTCTGCGCAACTGTGAGGTATGAATGACACTGAACAGTTGTGCAAGAGCCTTTGGAAGAACCTCGTACTATTAGTTTTGCTAAGTGTTTTGTTTTCTTCTTTACAACGAGGTCCTGGTACGACATTGTCTAACATGTACGTGCGAGCAACTGATGACTTGGGTACCAGTTTTGTGTAAAACTGCGAGCATTGCAACAATCGTAAATATTTATTAATAGAAGCTGTGGTTAATTGATTATCAGCATATGCACTGTACAGATAAAAGAATTAAAGTTTTCTCATTTTTATAGCTTCACACATTTATGCTAATATGGTTCGGCCCCTGAAAGCCATAAGGTTTTGAATCTCTCCAGTCAATCTGAACACAACGTATTGATTGTGGAGATACTTCTATAAAGTACGATACTTAGGGTAATAGGTACTTCAGTACTTTGAAAAAAGATAAAATCTTGAACTAACACCACACGTGTGAAATAGAAAGGCAACGGTTCATGTGATCCATCACAAAATATTCAACAGATATGAATCAGTCACTCCATGGGGATATTCCAAAAGAACTTCGCAATTTAGGATCTTTTAAACAAGAAGTTAACAAATTTTCAAACTGTCAGACCACTAGAACTAACACGTAACTCCGGTAAAAGCGACTACCTCGTAATGAGACTGCTCCAGTGTGCACATCGACACATCGTGAGTATCTTGGTAACGACCGAGCGCGGAGGCATTGATCGACTGGACCGACTTGGACGCGGTTTTAAAAAAGCTGTAGGACGGGCGGTGGTGTGCATGACACTAGCTATTAAAGAATGCACAATCCAGTATCGGAGGATAGATTGCGCCAGCACTGAAACTCGGTAGGAGGAACACTCAAAACGAACCTCTTCACTGCGACAATAACACAGACTCCTCCATTTCTTTGATTTTTATTTTCTCGGTAGCTTGGATTTTTCGTGAGAATTTCGGCTGTTTGTGCAAAGCACAAAAAATTAAACTTGTTGCCATTGTTTTGATCTTTGTTTCTGCGACGAGCGTTGATATGCTGTTGTTGGGAAGTTGAGGTGACTTTTGAGGATGAATAAGCCGATAATAAAACTAAAGGCTACGGACGATACATTCTTTCTCGATTCAAAAGTAACTCAGAGATATTTGAAAGACGCTAAGCCCACCAGAACTAATGAAGGATAGTCCTTTGAGACAGAGCCTTCTATTGCCCTCTCCTGCTATCTCTGTATGTTTACTGGAATATAAATTTAAACCGTAAGATACTGAACGTGTCTAGATGGCGGCTTTCGAAGCACAACTTCGAAATAGGTAACCATTAACGCAAGTGAAACATTACAAAATGACAACAACAGAAGAAAAGACTAGTAGCATTGTATAAAAAAATCCAAAAGAACGATTCTAACATAGCATTCCTTATGAGCTACTGCTCGTTAAAATATTCAAGCGCAACAACCTGCTCTTATGTGTTTTTCATTCTTTTCTGTCTAGCATCGGACGCGCGGGGGAATGACGACCAGACCATCAAGATAACAAGTAATACCGTCAAAGTAACGATTAATACCGTCAAGGTAATAAGGGAAACTGAAGCAAGTCAGCTGGGCCGCAGCCTCAGCGCAGCAAAACTGAGCTTCACTGCCCTGCGTTGCATAAAAATACCGCCCGCGTAAAACAGGCTCACTCGTGCACCGACTGTTTGGCGGAAAGATAGCGCTTGGTTGTTTTGTTTCTCTCGGGCTGATTTGCGGTCATTCCAAGATAAAGTTGTTTACTAAACACTCGCAATAAGTAGCGCGTGGATGGTTAAAATGCAAAGCGAAAACGAGTAAGAGTTTCAGTTTTTCATCACGTGACGTTCAGGTTTTGTTCAAACTCTGAAAGCATACTGTAAAAAAACATACCCATGTAGTTCGTATATCCGGCACTTATTCGGGACATTTGTAAAACGAGAAAACCGACAAGGTAAACTTTCGTTCTGATCTAAAAGTTCTCAACGACGCTCACCTTTTTAATGGCCTGGATCGACTTGCATTTATGCTTCCATCTACAACAATCTAAGCATGACTCCTAATACCCAGAGCCGGTAGCTGCCATAAATTCTAATAAATCGTTTTTTTCATTCCACTCGTGTTGATAGTTTTTTCTTAGCTGAACGAAATTTTTCGGATAGCAGTGACCGTGAGATTTCCACGGCGCGTCATTGCTCGATACGCCGCTCCCGCGATTTCGTCAACACCTCTCCGTCTCTTATATAAGATGAGCAAGTCCCCAAAAGGTTCAAGTATTCAAGTCTCCAGAAAGAAAAGAAAGAAACACGATAAAGCATTCAGACTGAATGTCATTTAGAAAGTAAAGCATCTTATTACGAAAGACCTAAAAAAGAGTTATATATTATGCAATGTGAAAGACCAAAATAACGATGCATATAGTTTAATGCCCGGTGCCGTTACATTTTCTACCACTTTAGCGCGCATTCCATAATTCCCTTTCATATTTTCATTTGAAAGGGGGGTAGAAATCCATCACAAACGCACACGTGCGTGCATGCAGAGTGCATATTCAATGTACATTACACCTGAAGGTCCTCTGGAGGTGCCTCTAAGAGCCCAACCGCAGGGTCAACAGCAGTGAATGTGTAACACAGTTTGAGAGAGCTACCAGATTTTACCTCGGATCCCCCCGACGTAATGACCGCCCGTGCTCGTACTACAAACTTAGATGCATGCAGTTATGACCATGGGAGCCGGTCTACTTATAGCGATGAACTTGGCTCGGTGAAGGCCTTAAAAAGCAGCGACCACCAGCCCGTCCTGGGGCAAGAATAGGTTCTCCCGGGCCAAGGAGTCTCCGACGTTTGTTCTCTGACCAGTGCGCGGACACGCTCCTCGGTACGTTTGAATTGAAATAATTCACGGCATGCCATCATTAGCGGCCTTCAGCGTTACTCCGAAAAGGTTTAATTATTTGATGCAACTCTTTACTTTTGCTCCCTTATCGTGGAAGTGAAAAACTGATTGAGGCTTTTGTAAGAAAACACAAATGCAGATTAGATTTAAGTCAGGCTTTGACTACACACTTATTTTGTATCGCTTTGATAGATTATCGCTTTCATTACTCGCAATCTGAACCATTATTGCCATAGATCTAACTTGTTATCACACTCCGAGCTGGTGACCCTTCACTGTACGTTAATTAGAACTAGAATTCCAACAATTACAAATTTACTAGCAGGACTCGTGAAAATTTCCCGGAAATTTAAATAAACAAACTTTGGATACTCTGAAAGTATCCGAACGACAATGATAATCCCAAGACATATATTCAGTCTAAATAACTAAAATAACTTCGGCGCTTGAGAAACGTACTATAATATTTTGTTTTAACCAAAATAAGTACAATTGTTTAGACATTCACAAGGAAACCACTTTGACTATTAAAAGGTTCTGAACCCTACTTCAATTGGAAGATCAAGTACCAACATTAAGCTACTTGCCTCTTCCCTACCAATTTTTGAGGTTACACTTTTAGTTTTAAAGTTTATCGACTTTAATAAGAGCCGAACGCACCGAGACGAGAAATCTTCCGTTATAGTCCTTTCGAAAGAGAGGTCGAGCAATCAAGTAAAGAAGCGAAGGAACACCAAACATTTACCAACTTTCCCCCTAACTTCAGCACAGTGAAGTCGTGTTCTCGTTCAACCGAGCTCCGGCTGATTGCACTCAACAGCGCTCGATGTGGTATCCAAACTACAACAGATCTTTGAATAACACGACTCTAAAGAATGTTGCAGTAGTAATAGAAGGCTTCCCGCTTACTATCAACAGGCGTTTGTGAGTGCTCGTTATGAGATCGGTTTCCTTGCCTGATCTGAGGAGATCGCAGAGGCCCATGTAGCTAACACCGCCTTTTTTAATGGTTGTATTAATATCCTCGAGGCAAGTTTGGCTGCAGATTTATTCTTCGTTGACCATTGTTGACGAGGCGCTTGATAGTCAAGTGTACCTAAGGTAAGTTCCCTGGGATGATCTTTCCATTTCATCGAGACAATTGATGCAATTGTAAAGTTTGGAATCAATTATCTACCTGAAGTTTATTATCATTCGTTCATAGCCCTTTTTGATTTTCTAGATTTGTAATAAAATTTAGCAGTACGCTGAATTAGAGCATCTAAATTATTAACTATTTCAGGGGTTAACATTTGCAGAAAACTATACTCAATTTTTTTTCAACAAAGTACGATGAACATACAAAAGCCTTGTTATGAATGAAACCTCGGAAGGAAAAATTTTCACATTTATTTTCTGAAATGGTTTCGTAACTTTTTTCTTTTTGTCAAATGTGATCAATCTTTTAGAAAATTAAAAATGAACACTAAGTTCTTGACGAGACGAACAAATGATATTGTTCAGGTTTAAGTCATGAAGTGTTAGATATGAAACCCCACGATCGATACATCGAGAGAGCTCAGTTACGAACCAGTTTCTGAACGGATCAAGCCAAAGTAGGACAGGAAAGCGAAGTGAGCCCTATAAGGAAGTTGGAGGAGTAAGACCAAGTGGAGCAGCAAAAGTTAGTTGAATATCTCTGATATTGCAGCGCGGTGAGGACAGCACGAGCCCCTATCCGGTGCGTCGAGAAATTTCAGAAGGCATTCAAAACGGAAGCGCGTGCCAGTTTCAACTCCGCGTGCTGCTCCGTCAATGAAACTGCGGGTGTAATACTGAAAACAAGCTTGTCACTGGCTTAAATTCTCAAGAAAGTTGTTAGCACTTTTTCCTAGCTGGATTTTCGATGGACGTATGTAATTTTCAGACGATTTTACAGCCTTTAGAAGTATCAGCACACTCGGGAACGGTCGGTTCAAACCATGAAAAGTTGAGCAAGGAACTCGTTTCAAGATTTTTCTAACCGAAAACTTGAGTTCATGCAACTAAAGCAGAAAAATGCAAGTTGAAAAAATACAAGTTAACTCGTCCTTATGGGGGTAAAATTATCGTTGCGTTTATAAGAAAGCGTGACTACAAGAGTACGACAGCCGCGATCTCAAGAACTCCTGCAAAACATATGAAGTGATGGACAGCGTAAACGCCTCAGAGGACTTCTCACCAACTACCGAAATCGATTAATTTACCTTCAAAATTTCATTTCAGTTGTGCCTCAAGGAAGTAAAATTTTAGCTCTTCACGTGGCAAAGCTGGCTGCCTGCGGAAAACTTGCGGCGAAACATCTTAGTGGAACGGGAACGTACCCTGAAATATTGTCAACAAGCAAGTTCAATCGAAATATCGTATTCAGTTCAATCACAAGCAAGACGCTCGAGCTCAGGGCCGGGGTACACCACACCCCAGTCCCCTCCACGACTTGTTTTCTCTACTCCCAAGACGAGAGTAAAATCGAAAAACTCATGGAATTGAAAATCAGGAAAACTTCCAAAAGAAACGCTAATTTTGTACTAGAAAGCTGCAGACATCTATAGTTCCCGGGGGAAAATCTTTAAGGCCGACGCAATGAGCTGCTACAGACGCTAACAAATCTCCCATTTTCCCTGCTGAAGAGCCCTTCAAGCTCCTAAATATCACCTCTTGACCAGCACGGCTGTAACACAGGAGTGAGGTGCGGCGAGTCCTGGAAGTGGTGAACTCGCCTACTTAGACGAAGGCAAGCTTTCTGGTTGATTATACGTAGGTCACGCGACAAAATCCCTTTCGACTGTTATTCAGAACTGCATCTTTAACAAACAAATTTAAAGTTACAACACACATACCGTCTTGCATGTTTTTTCAGTCATTGACAGGTAGTAACAAAAAAATAATTTGTTTGAAATAATTCAGTTACGCACGTGGTTCGGTAGCAACCGGTTTTTCAAACACAAACAGTACAATGCTAAGATTAAATTTACAAATCACATTTAAACTTTAATTAATGAGGGATTTTTAACTCACTCACTGATGACTGCACTTATTTTTGTAAATAAATTTGGTGTTTGTACATACACTGTGATGTAGAGGTAAGTACAGAAGTATCATAAAGGGTGCACAAAAAATTGTGGCATGTTTTCAACGTTAAAATTCACGGCCCTCGTACCCTCACCCCTAGAACGGCTTGATTTGAGGGATATTACGCACGAACAAAAACGCACATTACACGCGCGTACTCTAAAGTTTAAAGCATAGACAATGAGCTTAATACTAGCATGGAGTACATGGGCGACCTGAGGGCTTGCCAAGATTTCATTTTACGACGATCAGCTCTGAGTATTATTACCGCTGCACAACTCATTACCTTCGAGGCACGCCATGAAATTCGCTTCACTCTCAGACCATTACTTGCTTCAAGTGAGAACAACGATATGGAAACCTTTACTTCAACGAAACTAAGCTAATTTTCAGTTCAATCACATGCGAGTGTCTGTACATGGCAGTGGTATGATGCCCAAAGCATTGCTCAGGAATCAATTAACGAGGGATTTAGGACTCAAAGCGTTCCCTGTCCAGCAGATATTTCACTGGACTTCACTCTTACTTGGAATTCTTCATACCTATACAAGATAGTTACGGCCATGCTTTATGGATACACCGTGTTCAGATTAGGAACCATAGCTCGAGTCTCACCTGTTTTAGGAAGGGAAGATTTTGTAGGGGTCGAAGCGGTTGAGGCAGTCAGCATGGGGTAGAAAACTTTGGGCCATAGCACAGCGAAGCATCCGACCACGATGGCTAGCACGAATATGGTTTTGCCCGTCCCGAATTCGCCCGACATTTTGCGGGCGTGGAGCACGGCACTGCAGAGACACGGGCAAGCATTGGTGGCCGACTGCCAGTGCGCTCCAAGTTGGCCCTCGCCGAGTCCCCTCTGCGGCCCTCTCTGCGCCCCCTAGCTGAGCTTCTCTTTGCGCCCCTCGTGGTGCCCCTCACAACGCCTCGCCCCTCTCTCGCTCTCTCTGCCCTCCGCAGTGTACCCCCCCCNCCCCAGGGGGTGATCTTCTCAGACTCTTCACGGGATTTTGGTAGCAAGAATGGACTACTCCACCGTTCAGCTGGCCGTACTCCAGTTTATTCTTCCAAAGTTCCTGCAATTGCATTCTGGTTACTCAAACGTAAAAACCTAATTTCGTTATAATGAGCTCTCAGCAATTCAACTTTTGGTCATATTTCGTTTTTTTCGTGTCATCCTAAGTAATGTCTTCAGCTCTTGAGTACGAGATTTTAAGTAATTCTTCCACCCTCCTGAACGCCACTCAGGACTAAGTTACTCTCTTGCCAAGGTCAACCAAAATTGTAAAATTGAAAAAATGCAAAAATTCTGTGATAGCTGTAAATCTTTAATTTTTTCGGTAATCAATTGCTCTATGCTTGAAGAAACGAGTAAAAGTTGCTTAGAGACGATAGATATCTTTGAAAGACTAGATTAAATTAGCAGTTAGTTTAGAGCTCCCCATCCACATGAAATAACATCTAATGAGGGTGAAGAGAAAGTACCATTTGGTAGAAACTATTGAGAATTAGCAATTAATGAACAAGGTGCGTTCATACACAATAACCCCGGCGCATAAAACTAGCATGTAAGAATGAAGAAGAAGAAAAGACAAAGAAAAGATAACGAAGAAGGTGTGAAAATTGAAAAAAAAAACAAGTGAACACGAAAGATAGAAGTCCCGAAGATTTATCTATAGCTGAGGTAACCCAACAGTGTCTCCCTGGGGATGCCAGTCCCCATGGCATACGCTAGACAACCCTAATCCTAATGCCTATCCTATGCCCCCTCAGAGGAGTTTATTCGTAAGCCCAATTCATCAACTCAAAAAATCAGCACTGAAATAACACACTGATTGTATTGAAGGCTATTCATTTTTTGTCAAGTTTCTCTATGCTTGAACTGCCCGCGGTGGTGATATGGTGAGACGGCAATCTTAAGAATAACGTAATCCTCTTCCAAATGATCCTTCACTTTAATTTATTCCAGCCTCACGTGCACATGAAGTCTTTACCAGTCACTGCCGCGGTGGTGGCGGCACATTCACACGGTCAGTGTAGCTGAAAACCACGGCGCCCACATATGTCGACAGTGACCGTGTGAATGCAACAACCGCGGCGTCCACATA
>VOMN01015584.1:0-25454 GCA_014899125.1 Orchestia grillus | reverse complement strand
AATATTTTTCAATTTGAATTATGTTTTGAAAATGAAATTTTACACACATGTAATACCTGTCTCACCTCTATCTCACCTCTATATGATGTTGCCACTGACCTTTTCAAGTGAACTTGGATGACCTCATACATGAAAAAAGCTTGAGTTATAGCTAAGGTCTTAGTGAGCTGAGACAATTGCTGTTTTTTAGTCTCAGAACGTGGTTATTTTGCCTATTTTTCTATGATGGGAAAATAAGAGTATGACAAGAAAGGCGACATTGCCTAGGTAGAGATTCACTCTTTCCCCAGTGGGTTTTTTACTGAAAACGCATAATTTTGAGGCAACTTTAATGCTCGAGATGTAGTTGTACACTCGTGAATGGTCGGCTTGCACCGGCAGAGGTCAAGGAAGGACGAGCAGACTTGGGTAAAGGTTTTCTATCGTTTTAAATCGATCATTTGACGAGTTTACGTAATCAAGTTGGGTAAGAATGACGTAACTGAACCTTGCCGGGAAACGTAACTCATCGAGCTGCTTGCCAGGTATGGCAGAGACTCGACGTGCGAGGTATGGCAGCAGAGACTCGACGTGCGAGGTATGGCAGCAGAGACTCGACGTGCGAGGTATGGCAGCAGAGACTCGACGTGCGAGGTATGGCAGCAGAGACTCGACGTGCGAGGTATGGCAGCAGAGACTCGACGTGCGAGGTATGGCAGCAGAGACTCGACGTGCGAGGTATGGCAGCAGAGACTCGACGTGCGAGGTATGGCAGCAGAGACTCGACGTGCGAGGTATGGCAGCAGAGACTCGACGTGCGAGGTATGGCAGCAGAGACTCGACGTGCGAGGTATGGCAGCAGAGACTCGACGTGCGAGGTATGGCAGCAGAGACTCGACGTGCGAGGTATGGCAGCAGAGACTCGACTTGCGAGGTATGGCAGCAGAGACTCGACGTATTTGCAAATGAGGAAGCGCGAGGTCACGTGTTGTCTGCGAGATGTCAGATAGAGTATGGAGTTTCCCGTCAATTATGCGTATAAGGAAATATTCGAAAACGTATCTCAAGAAACGCGATTACGTAAGGGGTGGTTCTCTGTAGGCAGAATTAGAATGCAGGGTTCAATGGAGACAGAAATGCGTTTGATAAGATTACATGCTAAAAGACGGAGGAGTGTGCAGAGCACGTCGAAATCCCCATGTAATTCGATGTAATTGCTAACGAGGTTGATCTTCCGATTTGACGTCTCCTATACAACTTGCACAACTTTGGATTCTCGCTTCTGAGGAGATGCTTTTCTGGATTTCGCATTTTCATCTAATTCTGTCGCCTTTCTCTGTCGTTGGAGAGAGCAGAATACAGCATGGCATGTATTCTCGACCTGATGCAAGAATACAATTGCTTTGCCTGCCGTTTCCGTTCTTTCCTCTTTTTTGTCAAGTGTAGATAATTTCGCCACAGTTTTTTGAGTTCTGCAGCGGATTATGTCGAGTCGCGTATTTATCGGCCGCTCCTTGTGTTTCCAAGAAAATCTTTGCAGAATTTTGCTGAGATGTTTGCATTAGTGTAAGAAAACGAGGGTTGGAGTGTAAGAAAACGAGGGTTGGGGAAAACGAGTTGTAGTCATAATGATAAAAATGAATTCTAATAAAATGTTTCGATTGTGTATCTGAATTAGAGTTGTAAAGGGATAATTGTGCCTGCACGAACTAGAAAGAAGTCGAGTCCTTTTGAGTCTCAAAGTATTGGAGGGGTAAGAAATATTTTTGCGTAAAATGAATATTTCTCATAGCGACAAAATATGTTCAGGTCAGTTAACGTATTTGAAGGATTTATTCTTCATTGCGACATCTAGATCATTCGTGCACATTTCAGTGTTAACAGCGTCCGAAATTTCTCTTTATTTATGTATTGGTATATCCTTGCTAATGTAATTTTATACCGAGTCCTTTTTTATATTTCAGTGTGCGTATTTATTATCTTTGACATCATTAAATATACTGACATGGTTTCAATAATTTTATAGACTTATCTACGAAGGGTTCTGATGGAATTAAAAAATGATAGCTGAATTGGCACCTTCCATTTCATACCGCATTGTCACCACTTGCTATTGATGGCTTTACCGTCACTGTATATAATTGCAGTCAGAGATGATATCATTATCAAGTTTCAGCTTGTTGTCATAAAACTCTGAATTTATGCGAATTCGTTGCTCAAAGAAACATTTGTGGGCATTTAATTTTTTAGATGTAATTTAAATATAGAAATAGTGGGCGTCTCAATTTTGCATCCAAGTTTTGTGTTAGTAGTACTCGTATAGATATATAGTTAACAGAAATATTAATATAGTTTTGCGTGTCAAATTCAAACAACTATTTATGGGGAACATGTTAAAATGTAAGTTGAATATAGTGAAGACATCAATCATATAATATGCAAATACATGTTATTAGATGTGTCCAACTAGAAGGTTAATATGATCATCAAGAGCGTAAAGATGCAGCCACAGAAATCGTTATAAATAAGTTCTCAAGCTTACATCCAATTCAGCCCATTCGATTTCGTAGAAGCTTTTTCAGTTCCATAAATAAAAATTTAAGCTATTTATTTTGAAGGCTTCGTGTAAATTCACATTCGAAAGTTTTAAACGACATGCCTGCACTAAAACAATATTTAATCCAATCGGAGAACGATTGTCTGAAAACAGCTTACAATTCCTGAAAGCTAGTGTGCAACCATTCATGATCACATACATTCAGTTCATGGAATTCATGAGCGAGCGATACTCAATGCCTCGCACGTGCCTTGCGCCCTGGCAGCGCCGCCCCGCATGGCGGCAAGTCAAGTGTCCCTTGTTTGAATATTTCCCTTAGCGCGTCGAACTTAATGTGGGGCGCTTCATTGGCGCGCCAGGTTTTGGGGGAAGCCTTTGTGTCTTTGAAGGAAGAAGGTTGCGCTTTTTATGCAGTACACACTGCATTCAGATTTGCCCGCGCAGATTACATTTCCATATCTCAGTCAGCCTGAAAAGCCTAAAGCGGGAGTGACCTCAGAAAAATAGCGGACAGGGTCTTCTGGGTGTTGAATTGTGACCAAGGAGCAACATTGGCTTCTGCAGCTCACAGGTATTGAAGAGCGCGGTTTCCTGTCTGAAGCAACATTCTCGGCTTGAATTATCTTATGCGCTTGTCAAAGCACACAACAGACAAGTTGGTTAACGCCAGAGCTTACATTCAGCTCTGCAAAAACTGTTATGGGAGCGTAGGATATCGATTTCTTAACTCATTCGCAAACCTTTGATGCAAATATGAAACTATCAATGAATAAATGGATATGTATGTATGTATGTATGAAGGTAGGTAGATAGGCAGATAAGTGCAGATATGCAAAATCACTCTGTTCTATATACAACCAAACTCAAGTCCCAGCTGTACGGACCTGAGTGAATTTTTGTCTTCGCTTATCTTGTAACTTCAGATGTCAGTGGCCGGAAAAATTTGTGTTTCATGTAGTGGAACTTGGAAGAAGTTTTGAGATCCAACTTGTGGTATCGTACGAGCGTGAATTCTAAGTTTTCAATCTAAAGTACGATTGCTTAATTTTGTTCTTCCACTTCGAATCACAGGGCCTCGTGTCATCGATGGCTTTAGTGTCGGAATGTTTCTGCTACAACATAAGCCGTCAATTCCCGGAGTGTTTGAGTTACAACATAAACCGTCAATTCCTGGAGTGTTTGTGTAACAACATAAACCGTCAATTCCCGAAATGCTTCTGTTACAACATAAACCGTCAATTCTTACTCAAAAATTGAGCCTCGAAGGATATACTAGAGTTAGAGTTACTTTCACGGGCATAGTAGTGAGGTCCAACTGATGTCAAAAAAATTACTTATAATGTATATATATATTTTCTTACTTTTATATTCTTGTGATTTCAACGTTAGGTGGATAGTCCCTGTCCTTTGTTTTCTAACAGTTTAGTTATCCGCAATTCGTACATACAGTAAAATCAAAAGTATGTGTAATTTTACTGGAACACTTTGGAAAAGTGAAACAACCCTAAAATATGCATCCATTTTTTCGATGACTCAAGTTTTTCCGGAAAATATACCTAATTCACAATTTTGTGGAAAATAGCATTAACTCTTGAAATTCAAACCTGGCATTCATTAGATGGGATAACATTCTTTAAATCAATTGCTTTTTGAGCCTTACCTCAATGAGGTTGAAACTATCCTTTATTCAACGCTTATGAATCTAATACAATTCCATTTCTCATCGTTTGAAGTACATACAAATTTTGTCAGTATTTATTTTCAATATGACTCAAATTTTGTGCTGGAGAAGCATTCTTCTTGGACTGTCCATTTCTGCGAACTCCTATTAAAACTTATTTAGTCAACGGACATAGGCACTTTGGAACTTCGTGAGGTACTCGTATAGTAGATTATATTGGGCATGCAGGTCACCACGGCCCACTTTTACAGTAGTTCACAATCTTGATGGCCTCGTAACCGAGAGGACCCTGGTTCAAATCTCGGCTCCGTTGTCGAGGCATTTTCACGTAAGCAGGGAGTTCTTCCATTGGAAAAGAAAGTTTAAACCTCGCATTCCTCACCTCCCTCACTACGCCATTACTTGTAAGGCATTCAAAACCCAACGGTAAAACGTGTTGGAATTAATAAAGATTCTTTTTTTAATAACGTGCTGACGCGCAGTAGCGCTCCAAGTCTTCGACAGGTCTCGAGTGTATGTTATTCATTCTTCTGGATCGCGCAGCCTTTCTCCTTTCTAAAATTAAGTTTTATTCGATGAAAGCGGTATAGCTTTGAATTGCTTCGGGTAAAGTGTGTGTAGTGCGCGCCATATTTTTGGTTTGTGAGCTATTTTCAGTTTTTTTTTAAATACACTTTCTCGCGAAGAACTTTGAGGAGAAGATCCTCAGGCTTTCGCGTGTGATCCATTTTTGTATCGAAGAATGAGTGCGATGGTAGAATTTATACTGTAGTGCCAACCGCCTTTGATGAACGAAGAAAAAATATTCATTAGGATACTAGTATTAGGGTATTAGGAATAGCGCTTGAAAGTCTTCGTTGAAATAAAATTTTGCCTCACTATTTCCAATTCAGGGCATATACCAAGAAATCTAATTCCTTATACTAAACGTAACTCACTGCTTTTATTTATAACATTTCCACTACTAAAGAGAAGTATTTTATCAAGAACGTCAAATTCCATAACGGTTATTCGTACCACTCCGGAGGCGCTCTCAGCCATAAAATAATCACGCAAGTCGAGCATGTGGACACACTCGTGAGGCGCCGCGCATGTAGTCAGCGCGCGTTTCAATAAGAGAGCATATTGGCTGCTATCATAGCCTCGATGAATTGCCGATCTCTTACCCGATGCTGTGAGAGACGATCGCACTGAAGTCCTCAACCGTCCGGGCACAGGTGGGAGCGTGTGGAGCGTGTGGAGCGATTCATGGCGGGCAATATTGGTGTGAGGCGTGTTGTGACACGGGTGTTCGCCCGCCAGCTGTTGCCAAAATTGCAGCGTGTCCACCCTGAACATCGGCCGATATTTGGACGCTCGCTCTGCATTAAAAGCTAACGCCATAAAGCGCTTACGGCGTTGCTGACATGCCTGCTCTCCGGTTCGTATTGTCGTCGTGTGAATGAGGTCTTCAATGAACTGAGTGTGAGAGTCACGGAACGCACAGAATTAAAACTTACCTGGCGTCAGTATTTAGTGTGAGTCAGGAGGCAAGAACTGAATTCCAACGCAAATTAAAACTATTCGGGTTAAGTTTCAACATCAGTTGGATGTTAATACGAATTAGAACATGAAGTCTGTGGATCGTTAAAAATGAGTTAATAAATGCCAACTTGAGTCATGCACATGACCATCTTCAATCTCCAAGATTAGCTCCGTTTTCTTGCAAAATTATCTCAACGGCTTGTCAAAGCTGTTGTGAAAATCATACTCGGAATATTTCAGTCTTAGAGACTTCATCAATGATTTAATGCTTTACCTCCGAAGTGGGTTATATATGGTTCACGTGATCATCTAACCTAACCTGATGTAACCAAAGCACTATCACTTATGAATACAAATTTTCGCGTTTTCGTCAAATTTGTGTTTAATCGAATAAGCTAGTTCCGATTAGAAAAAAATTAACAGGATAACCAAATTTGTGAAAAAATCCTTTATTTTTACATTCACAACGGAGATATTCATCGACATGGAATTATTCTTGTATGGAGAATCGCCGTCAAAGTATTAAGTCTTTTGATTCAGTGCAACCTGAAGAAATTCGACACCGTGTGATTCCAATGGTCGGAAAACAAGTCACTTGAAGGACTGGCTCTCAACTTGACCGCAGCTCTGAGTGATGAGCGATTTTAGCTGTTTTAATGTTCTATCAGACTACGGGGTCAGAAATGAATGCCGTATATACAGTAAAATTGCTTTGAAAATGCTGCTCTGACGTAAATTTTTTCAAAACCAGTAGTTCATATTATTTGTTGTTGCATCGTGAATATAATAATTTACTGAGCTTTATTCCTCACCCTCCAGATGTTTATTTATTTTGCAGTTTGTCTCTACATGTACAGCGCCTAGACATAAGAATTTGACTTACTCTATTTCTTGTCTATTTTGAAAAGTTCGGGATTAGGTTTGGGGTAAAGAGTACAGGTAGTTCAGAGATTATATATTTACCAGAATATTTCAACAGTTCAAATGTATCGGCAACCCAAAAATCAACTAAACAAAAAAGTTATAAGACAAAAGTATTTGGCCAGAAGTAAAAACGAATTTTTAGAATTTACTGGCTTGACCTTTATTTTGCAATGAGTGCAAGGAAACGATTATTGTAACTAAGAGCTAACTTTTGACACTCTGTGGTATCTTGATCCATTCTTGCACACAAATGATCCTCAAATCAGTAAGGTTCATTTGACTCTTTCTGTGACCAATAGTTTGAAATTTTCGCCTCAAATCTTCATTGGGAATGAAGTCAGACAATTGGCTAGGCCACGGAAGGACACTCATTTTCTTATTTACGAACCAGTATTTGTTAATTTGCCGTATGTTTCGGCTCATTGTATTGCTGAAATATGCCCCAGCGCCGGCCGTGGAATTTTCTTACACTCGGAAGCAGTTTCTGCTCCAGTACCTGCTTGAACATGGAGTTATCCATATTTCCAACAATGATGTGGAGTTATCCTACACCTACACCATCGCCAGTAAACAGCCATATTGCTGCCTCTTTCTTGCTGAACGATTGGAATGGATATTTTTGGGATCATAGGCAATTCATATTTTCGTTCAAGCATGACGAATGTCGTTTTAGCCGAGAAGTTCAAGATGGCATTCATCGGACCGCACAAAAATTCCCAAAACTCGATTCCTTTGCTAAGATAGTCATCGGCAAACGTTAAACGATTCTACACAGGTTATGCTGTAAGAACAGGAGTTCTGCGTGAAGTGAAGGCATGTAAGCCACTTCGATGTAATTTTCTAGAAACCGTTTTTCGACTGACGTGAACTACTTGTAACTCCAGGGCTTCTGGTAGGTATGTACGGGCTGCCATGGGCTCATTGGTCACCTTACGCAGCACATAGCGTCGAGAGCGGCCCGTGATCTTGCCGTCATACCTACCGACTCTTGCCAGATTGGAAATTGCCTCAGTTTCTCGATTCGATGCTTCCGAACTATTGTACCGACATTTGAGTATGGAACCATAACACCTCCAGCAATTTACCTATAGGTTAATTCTTCATTATGAAGTCCGAATATTTACTGTCGAATAGCTGCGGGTGTTTCTTCGACTTACGACGGTGTCATTACTGCGAATCTTTCAACAAAATTTGGAAAAACAATGATTGTATCGATCGTAGTTTGTTTGTATTGCAAGTTCTGGAAGTTCCTAGAAGCTATGCAAAAAGCTTTTCATTCAAGATACTTGAATTGTTCAATTATGTAAACATGATTTAAAATGATATTAATTTGGCCAAATTCTTTTGTCCAATAAATTTTCTTCTTATTTTATCATCAAGTTGTCAATAACTTTTTTTCTGTTCTGCTTAAATATTTTCATAAATACATGTTCTCTGAGCTACCTGTACTCGTTACCCGAAACCAGCGCTTGAAATTTTTAAAATGCATCAAAAATGGGTTGTACAAATACTCATGCCTAGGCACTGTATATGTATGTACTACGCTTCCCACACAGAAAATTGATCATTTTCATTAAGATGGTATTGTGCTTCTTTCTGTGAATAACGGCGGCAATTCTGTACGGCATTGAGTCTACAAGTGTCTTAATGTACACCATGTCGATCTTTACAGGTAGCTCAGGAAGCTTAAACCGCACATTCCTCACATCCCTCACCACACCAGTACTCGTAAGGCATTGAAAACCCAGCGTAAAAAAAACGTGTTGGAATTAATAATGGTTCTTTAACCGCTCTTGCCTCAGCTGATAACGTCGTGCGGCCACAGTACGTAGACAATATTCTCGATGTCTAACTTTTCGTTGTTGATGGACCAACAAATTTACTATTAGGTTCATGTCTAAGGACTCAGCTTGCCAATCTAACTTCCTGATATATCCTGAATTACTCTCATGCAAATTAATGACAGTTCTAGCCCGATTCACTCTGCAGTTATCCTGGAATATGGGCAATGTAACACGCCTTTCTTCTTTCAGATATTAGGCAATTGGCCAAACTTGATTATCTAGGTGGTTCAGTTTGACGGATCCCTCCACTACAGGACAAACTTCTGTGTCGTTGAAACAGCCCCAGAACATGATAGATGTTTTTTTCCTTTAATTGTAGCGCCCCTAGCTCACAGGCTCCGCTGAAGGCTTTATGAGGTCTTTGAAGAACACGACGGTGAGCACCATTGGTACAGTATAAAGTCAGAATCGTGATTCATCTAACCACTTGACACTATTTCACTCCTCTACAGTCCAATAAGCGTGAGCTTCGGCCCAATTGAAACCAGAGGTCTTGTGCGTAGGAGTTGAGATCGTTCGCTTGCGACCATCTCCGCTCCATATATCCATTGCATGGAGTTCCTTATGAAGAGTTCGTTGTGAAACAGTAGGAGTAGGGTCGTCTTTGACGTTTAGCATGGTTCCATCCTTTATGCGAAGCTATTCATGTGAACTATTCGGGACATACGTCAGTGGTCTCTATTGGTTAGAATTTTTTTGCGCCGCAGTTTGGCCTATAATTGCCATATGCAACGGATTGTTTTCATTGTTGGTAGACCCGCATGGCAGTGTGGCATGAAATACCAGCAAATTCCACTACTTCCTTCACTGGATGTTTTTTAGCCCGACCAAATGCAACAGCCCTTTTTCGCCATTTTGCCTTTCGTCCCATCGTTGTGGAGCAACTAAGGAACAAGTCTATACCTCGCAAACTCTGAATAAAGACTGATGCCTGTTCACTACTTTCATGTAACCTGAACTTTGGTCGCAGCTTTGAAAACCGACTGATGTCCGTAGTAAATAATTGGAGCTCGACAAAGAGTTGGTGACTAATTTATTGTCCGGGAGCTTACCATCGTTTCAAGTATAAATCGAATATTCTTTTGCTGATTATCGGTAAAGACCCAAACCACCTTTAATTTTTTGAATAAATTAAAGGTTTATTATTCTTGCATTTTAGCTGCAATCCAGTTGCGACGAATTTTTCCATGTTCATCCAAGTTACTGTTATTTCTACCCGCTCATAGGTTTCCTTCCATGTGGATTATTTTAAAAACTCTCTACTTTCCATTATTACAACTTTTTTTTGATGAATTTTACATAGTTTGTGTTTCTATTCTTCATATATTTCATGTTGCTCATCGTCATATATTTTGTGTTGCTTATCATCACATCTTTTGTGTTGCTCATCATC
Organism: Orchestia grillus; assembly: GCA_014899125.1. Taxonomy (NCBI): domain Eukaryota; kingdom Metazoa; phylum Arthropoda; class Malacostraca; order Amphipoda; family Talitridae; genus Orchestia; species Orchestia grillus. The sequence goes on along the minus strand of VOMN01015584.1, from coordinate 15,552 downwards.
GCATATTATGTGTTACTGAGCATCACATATTTTGTACGTTGGGATGTCACCGCAGTTAAAGTATGACTCATTTTGCTTGTTCTTATCAATAAAAAAAATTCAGCATTTGTTAATTTTACACAATCTATGCAACCTGCATCCGCACCTCCCTCTTTTGTCAATGCTCCAGAAAATATTACTTGTCCTTCTAATTCGTAAATCCTTGGAACAAATTTGTATGAATTTCAAAGTTATTAAACAGACGCATAGAATCAAACGAGCAATTAACTTCTACTCTTGCGGTCCGAAGTTGTCCATCACAGCCGCTGGGTGAGGGCGACGAGAGGATTTCGATGTTGTGCTATCTCTGCGTCGGTGATCGGTCATGCCGAACTTTTTCCAGAAATTTTCCTCCGCTAAAAAATAGACTAACTTCCTGGTGACAAAAAAAATTGCCGCTGAGATAATTTAAAAGGTCTCTGTTATGCATGGTTCTTCAAACACCTTCTTAGTGCTATTTTGTGAATAAAAAATCGATTCAGGAATATATATACAATATAATTACTTATTAACTCATTTCGCCAATAGTTTTGATTCGTTATCTTTGGCTGCTTCTACTTTTTCTATTATAACTTACGAAAAGACTTATATTTATTAAATAATCTATTTGCAGATTTTCTATGGCATTCCAGCAGTATTATCTAAGATGCAAGATTAATATTAGTTTAATGAAAGCACGTAACATTCATCCTACAGCTTCATTTTGGTACCATCGGATAGGAATTTTTTTGAATTGCAAAAACCTGTATCCGAAAGTTTATAACAAGGAAAAATTGTGAAAAAACATTGTTTATGTCCCACAATCTTTTGCCCGCTCTCGTGCTTCCTCTCAGTTACCTCAGGTTAAGTAAGGCTTAAGCAAGGAGGACATTAGGGTTAAATTAGGGTAACGTTAGGTTACTTTAGTTTGAATGGATTTTGTAAGCGTAGTTTTTTCCGTAAATTGACAAAATGTTACGTGCACAACAGAGTTAGTCAGCACTTGTGAAAATAGGGCTCTAATATCCGTAGAGTTTGTCCCATTACGTTCTATTTTTTGGGGAACGTTTTGAATATCCCTCCATATAACTTTCGATATGCTTGTATCCCTTTAGAAAATAGGTTTCTCAAACTCAGGAAATAATCCTATCCAATGGCTTTCTAATAAAGGCTGAGCAGTGAATAGGACAGTGTCTGCAGTTTTCAGCTGGAAAGTGAATCTTAACTAGATGAAATTATGACCCTTTGACTGTATACATAAAGTATCAAAGCATACGAAAAATACAGTCTAAAAATATCTGAATTATGATAGAAAACAATATTGAACCTAGCCCTTGAAATTCTTTTCGTACATATCAAAGAAAGCGCAAATGTACAAGGGAAACTAATATAATTTGGAACTTCATTCACAGACTAGGCAATGCCAACCGCCGTTAATCTCCATCGTAAGGAAAGAGTTGAATAAAATGTATATACTGCTGTAGATAGCTGGTTATACTTAAGTTATTGTACAAAGGGCAATTTAGGAGGGTATATGATAGCTCTTGGCAGACATGGTAGCCAACTACTGAAAGTCAGGACGATTTCAGGTGCGTCTCAAGTCCGCCGACCGGTCACGCTGTGAAGATGCGAACATCGCCCGGGACTCGAAAACATGTTTGAAACAAAACGAAGAAATTAATTGTTGTGCAGAAAAGTTACGAGCTCGATGAAAAAATGAAATCAAACTAAAAAAAACACAAAAATGTGCCTGAATTGCAATTCGGCGATCTCACTGGAACACCCAAAGTAGCGTTTCTTTGTTTCACCAGAGATTGTGCCAGAAAAATGATGAAGCGAGGAGTTGTTCATGGTGGCATCCGCACCAAAGTTGCAGGAGAATATGCTCGGGTGAACACATCGGTTGGACCTTCTCTGCATTGTTGTGCTTGTTCAACTTTGTGAACTTTTCTTGGAACCGCACATGTCCACGTGTTCATAATTGAAAATACTTCTCATACGAAGTTGAGGTCAGAACTTTTGAACAGAACATCACGCCAAAAGAATGAAGAAAAATGCAAAGGAAGGTTAAAGTTTTTGTGAGACGGAAATTTTACATGGTTTTCAAAAAATTCGGATGCTGGTTGACTGGTTGGCATCAGGCATATCATTCTGAAAGGAGCAAAATTGAGTTAAAATCACTCCAATAAGTCGAAATCTTTACTACCTGATATGTCGCAAAAATTGTACAAAACTAGACTAGAAACTGTAAATAGGAATCGCAACTTATCTTTAGTTCTACCACTCCACTCAACACTCTCTGCAGCGCCCACCAAATGGCGGCCATTGCCATAACGTTCCCCAAATGGTTCTCACTTCAATAATATTGGTGTTTGCATACCTATTCAACAATTTGAGAGCACATAAATCCATGGTATTTTCATATACGTTTGCATTGTAATTATAAATAAGAAGGGCTACTAAAATATTCAAGTGGTCTTTATACAGAGGTAAATGGTCTCCATAAAATCAAATCGTCATTGTATAAAATCTTAGTACTGTCATGAAGATCTTCTTAAGTTAGTCTGTGGTCGGAAACAGTGCGAAAATGGTTTAAAATGGCACCGAGGAAGCTGAGTGGAAAATTACAATTAAATGATGTAAAATCCATAGGTAGAATTTCTCAAACACAGCTGTTGTTGGTTCCGCTGGGCAATTGATTGATTTTTTTTTTGTGGAAATTCACCTTTCTCTAAAAGTATAGAAATACGAAAATCATGAGTCGCACAATATTAAAACCAATTAGGCAACGGTTTTCCTCGTCACAGGTAATTCTGCTAACTCGTCACTGCTTCTAGGTATCTAAAATACCTAGTTATCTTCCTTAGCAGTGCTAGGCAACGATCCCCAAGCCTTCAAAGCTCCGACGAAACGTAATTTGAAACGAATGCCGGGTCCCTCTGCACAACGCTAGGCCGTGCTCGTCGATAGTCACACTCCCCTTCCCCNAGGGGTGCTATTCACACTCTCAAGGCTACAATAAACACCTGTTTGAGGCTGATTAGAGTACAACCTCCACGACAAGTTACAAGGCGACGTGGAACGTCAATTCACATATGGGTCCTCGTCGCTGCATGTGTGAAATCAGAAGGAACACATTTAACAGCGTCCATTTAAGTTCCACTGAAATGTGGTGCTGAGATGTCACCGATAACCTACGTCCAGTTGCCCTGCTTCCTGCCTCGATCCGTGGGCGACATCACCTGAGAAATTTACGTTTATCTTCACAAAATTCACCTCGCCATGAACCAGACTCCCGAGGATGCTAACGATTTCCTTCCGTGACGATCGCTTGTTGCCCGAAATATCTGCTCAGTCTCGTGTGCTCTGCACTCATCTCTGCAACCCATCACGGACCCTCAAGCTGAACATCTTACCCAATCTTAGTTATTTCCACGTGTTTGAAAGCTGGGAGACGTGTAGGTTTTTTCTTATATTACCGCTGTTATAATTTCGGCAGGGAACCCCTTTTGAGGCGTAATCTCATCATTCTTCGCAACGATAGAGCGTTCGGATAAGATGTGTAGCGTGTGAGTTCCAGGAGTTCAGGGTATTAAGGTATTTTATCATACCATATGAGCTCAGTGATTATATTGGAATATTTTATTACTTGCTTTGTAAAAAGCTGGGGATATATTTTGATGTATTTTGCAGCCATGGAGTTCTCCAAATATCGTAAGTGTACTATTTAACCTTCGTGTTGCTTCATTCCTTGTGTTCTAATTTATATGGCGTAGAGGGGCCATTTTAATGAACATACGGCAGTTTGATATTTTTTGCGTAATTATATATGACTCAAGATCATTCTCAAGCAGCTCGGTGAATTAAGTAAATGAAATATAATTTCACTGCCTCCAATAACCCGTTCGTGCCTTTAACACGTTGACTCCGATTCTCCAGACAGGTAAAATTACATGCCGACAAATATCTCTACTGTGAATTTAAAAATGAAGGATTTTGTTTTCACAAATTTGGATACTCTATTAATTTTCTTTCTAATCAAAATTAGCTTATTCGATTGATGAACACAAATATGAAGAAAACTCGAAAATTTGTATTTATACATGATAGTGTTTTGGTTACATTAGGTTAGGTTAGATGCATGCGTGTACCATATATGACCCCCCTCGGAGTCAACGTGTTAATAGAATCCACGCTACTAAATATACATAAATATACGAATTCAAAATAATATTCTCACCGGCGAACTTAACAGCCGTTCGATATAAAATCAGGATATAAAACACCATAAGAACCCAGCGAATGAGTGCTTAGCATATTAATACCCAATATTGCATATTCAATCAAATTTGGTGAATGGGAACACGGAATTTCGAAGTGGACTTCGGATTCTGTGCTATGACTATGCAGTTTGCAGTTTGATTATGACTATGCAGTTTGCATCATTAATTGTAAGATTAGAAATGGATTGATAAACATTATAAAACTATAATCTTCGCATTGTGGTCAAAATAAAAATCTTATACTTACTATATCACATAGACAATTGCGAAAACCCTAACCAAATTATTTTAACGTAGGCCATTCAGCGGAGCCAGTCATACACGATGCATTCAGTGATCCCTCGAGTTGTTTCTGTAACGTTTAGACGTCTTTAACAGCCATCGAATTGCGCAGGTCTTCATCAGCAAGTAATTCTCAACCAATATTGATATAAATGTACGTGTTCTTTCGTTCAAAATTCTAAATCTCCGAAAACTCTTCGCCGATTGCTTCGAAGTTTTGATACAACGTCGCGTCTAAATACGCGAGTGTATTGACGTACATGGTATTGAAAATCATATTTTTATAAATGCTCCTTTGAGAAAGACCGATACCTGTTGGACTGGTGTATTACCTTTCGTTTCCATTTAGCCAGGCTGAGCTACAGCAGTGCATGTTCGGGTACAGCTAGTAGATGAATAATGGTTTGATAAATGGGCTGGCTTATGCAACACTTTGCTTCATAGCAAACTGTTAAGCTGGTTCATTAGACGCAGAGTTTGAGGGCTGCTTATACCACTATAACTGAATTATTATCGAATTATGATAAAGGCTTAGAATGATAGTCCCTCAGAAGGCATCTGGTAGGCAATATGGTTAGGTTATTTAAGTTTGACTATAGAATGCTATGGGCACTTTCGTTTACAGAAGAGCATTCTTTGGTTACCCCAGCCCTAGATAGGCTTTCAGTACTTCTATCTTTTGTGCACACTTTGCTTCTTTCAGTTTTTACCCCTTTTTTGTTATTTTTTTCTGTCGTTTCTTCCATTTCCTCCGTAACTTAGTGTTCTATGCACACGGTATCCTGCGTGAGAACACACCTTGTGCATAAATCCTCCGCTCTCTACAATCCATACTAAATGGTCCTTTCTCTTTCGTCGAGAGATAGTTCAAGTCACTGAAGAACTTCTAACTATACTTTCACTTCTTATTTAGAAACACAGCTGTCCGATTCTTTTTATAGATTTTGCGATACTATGAAATGTGCAATGAAATGAAATGACAATTTCAATTTTAAGTTCCAATTTTAAATCACGTGTTAATCTGTTTATTTCTGCTTGTAAATTAGGTTGATTGACAGAAATTCATGGCTTCTGCAAAATGACATTCAACTTTTCCATGGTTGGAAGTACAAAGTAAATTAAATGCTGGTCTGAAATACCGTAGACTTAAAGACTTTCCAGCTTCAATTGGCACGCACACGCTGATGTTTCTAATTTCTAACTTTTATTCATATTAGTAAGTTCTCCAATGATTGAGCTGAACCTATATCTGTAATATACTACATTCATTGTCAACCTACAGGTGCTACGACAAAGACTACCTCGTTTTAAAGCAGCAGCGTTCATACAGGCACGTAACAGCAACAAGTGAGTTGCTCAGAATTTCGATGGAATCAGAGCTCATAAGCCTTGTTCGATAGATTTCAGGACACAAACCTTTTAAAATCTTTATTTGTGCTCCTGTAAATAAGGGCTTATTTTAACATAGATTATTGAACTATTTTTACAGCAAAGAAGATGGAATGGCTGTGTCTCATCGTGCATCGGCCATGTTAGAGCTGTGAAAGGATTGCGTCCACGATAGGATTTTATATCTTTCCGTGAATAGTTTTATTCAGTGAGAAGCATATCACACCGAAAAGAAACCATCATATTGTTTTTCTTTATTATGAACGGGAATTCAGCGTTGTGCAGTATCATTTATTCATTAAACTCTTAAACAAAATTCACCATAGTTATGTGAACGCAATCAAGAGACGTTGTTGCCAGCGAATCAGAAATATCTTTTCACTGGAGAAAAAGATTTCTTAAATATTTTTAAAAATTTCTACACCAACGAAGAATTAAAATGACTCAATCCTTTTTTAGTATTTTCATATCGAGCCTCATAGATATCCGGATTGGAATGCGTAGTGATAGTGAACAAATACCTGGAAACCTACAGAGCGTGGTCAGGTCATCAGTATCGAGGTGACTGTCATTAAGATAGCACGTGAGCGATGCCTGGGCTCAAACTTTTTCAAGTTCGCCAGGGGAAGCGTCTAACCTGAAATGGATGACGCATAGCAATTTCTGTTAACAAGACTACTTCTTGTAATTAAAGCACCTTGAAAAGTTTGAAAGTGCCGGCATTGATCGAAGCACGGAAGAAAATGGAAGTGCGTCCAAATTTAGAAATTTGTTAGATTAGAACCTGTCTAGTCAGTCTTTGGGGGCGAATCAAAGACGAGGAAAACTGTTCAATTGACTGAATTCGAAGTGCATGAAATTGGATCGCGTTTTCTGCTCTTCATCTTCATTTATGCGGTGAGTTCTGTGGTATTTTCCATGCAATTTGGACGGTTGTGCAGTGAGGTCAGAAATTAAAATTTTCAATTATATGAGAATTCTTATAAACAACAAGAGGACATTTGTATTTGTGATGTACGGGTACTCCCTGCCTAAGGTTTAAATGTTAGGCATATAAGTAATTGCATCCCAGTTTAAAAATATTGTCAATGAGCGTAATTTTGGTTTGAAAAGAATCTTTTCAAGGTTTACCATTGCAAATACATTCACATTTCCTAGGAAGTTAAATCTCTTTCCGCCGCTGGGACACGACTGAAAGAAACAAAGATGATTATGACTGTAAAAACAGCTTAGTGGTAAACATCTAAATAACAATTGAGGTTCATATTTAATTAATTCTGCTTCATGATTTCCATTTTAATTGTTCATTTCCGACATAACTGAGAAAAGTACTGTCATCTACCATATTTGACCAACAGGGCATATATAATCGGAAGTATGGAAGTTCGACTATTCACTATTTAAGCAAATTGAGTTGAATACGCCAATCTGCGACCTTGGTCACTAAAATTTATTTGGTTCCAGTCTTCGACTTGCGTTTCTTTCCGTTTTAAGGCGTACAAGCATAAGCACCCCTTATTCCTTGAAATTTAAATTTCTTTAGCAGTGCAGAGCGCTTTGAAATCGAGCTGCGACCTTACTTCTTGTTGGCACACTGGTCGACAGCGCTGTCTAGCTGCACCAGCTTCTGCGAGGGCCTCTCGGTAAAAGTGTTTACGCTCCCTGATGCGATTATCTTTGAAAATTGATTGCCCAGAGAGCTGGGTGCTGAGAGTGGAAATCCTGCCTACGGAAATGGGTGCCGTGATGGTGCGCTCGATCAGGTCAAGTTCAAGAAGTGCGCCAAAGTGGATGACTGACTAGAACGGTTTCGCGTTTTCCCTTCTCAGGATATTGATTCAGTGGCGGTCCGAGATTCTGTCGCGCTCATTTGAGCAAGTTCATGGGCTTAGTTTAATGACTTCGAAGGCTGATGTAGTAGGTAGGCTGCGATTTTTTTATTTCTCGGAGGAATTGGATGATGGATTTGCTCTACGATATTCCCAAGTTCTGATTTATTCCTTCCCTCAGTTAGGTAATCAGTTTAAAGCTCCCCCTAGCCACATGAAATGTGTTCTAAAGGGAGCGAGAAGTAGGGATAGGGACCATTTAGTATGGGCTTCAGAAAACATGAACTCTATGCGCGGATGTGTTTCCACAAAACATTACCTGTGCATAGTAACAGCAAAATGAAAGAAGAGTACGAAAAGATTAAGAATAATCAGAGAATAAAACGTGAAAATAGGAAAAAACATTGGGCATAAAGGTTCAAGTCCCAGAGGTCTAGCTAAAGCTGAGGCAACCTAACAGCGTCCCCCGGGAACGTCAGTCCTCATAGCACACAATAGACAAACCTAACGATCCTAACCCTATTGCTAATGGCCTCTCCTGCGCTTCTGTGGGGGTTCCTCGCAGACATTGAATGATGCACCGGTGTGTCATACCAAGGCTCTCGACTGTTTTCATCTCTCGTAGGAATTTGATGATGATCAGCGCAGGCTTGCGGCCCTCAAAACGCGTGGTATTAGAGTCCTGCGTTAAATTGAGTGCAGCCTGTTGACCAAGTCTCGATTGTACTTTTCGTTTTAGTTCAAGTGGCGCGACTGTAGCACAAGACAATTTTCTCAATATTTAGGAGTCAGAAACTCGCAAAATAATTTAGGTTCGAATGCCCTATTCCAAACCTGGAGTTCATAACGGACCAACCGCTATCGACGTGATCCACCCATGAGATACGGTGAATGAAAACTGTCCAGAGTCGCCATCTCATCTTGCGTAGATCTTCGACGCGTCCAGATGACGGGTATGCCTGGACTGGACAACTGGACTGGACAACTGGACTGGACAACTGGANCCACTGGACTGGACCACTGGACTGGACCACTGGACTGGACCACTGGACTGGTCCACTGGACTGGTCCACTGGACTGGACCACTGGACTGGACCGCTGGACTGGACCACTGGACTGGACCACTGGATTAGACTACTGGACTAGGCTGGGTTGGTCTGGTCTGGGTGTTCTGTCCATAAGATTAACTTCGTGCGCCTTGTTAGGGTCTCCTATCGGTGACGGCCATTGCCCGCGCTGTGAGAGCCCCGCTTCTTTTATTGATTGCCCCGAAGTGATTCCCTAGCCGCGACCTTTGATCTTTGAGTCATCGCTTAACCTGGCTAACTTTTGGTTTGTCCATCGCTGTAACACTACTAGCCTCGGGTTTGCTCATCATTTTATCAACGCTAACCTCGGGTTCGTTAATCTCTTCAACCTCGCTAACCTTGAGTTTGTTAATCTCTTTAACCTCGCTAACCTTGAGTTTGTTCATCACCATAGTTCCATTGGCTTTGAGGTAGCTCATCACCATTTCCCTGCATAGCTTCAGGTTAGTTCTTTACGTTTCCTTTGTTAACCACTTGTTTCTTTACAACCATTGCTTCACTACCTTTAGGTTATTTCATTACTATCACCTTATCTAACTTGAAGCTTGTTCATCACCATTGCCGTTGCTAACCTTTGGTTTGTTCATCCCCATTGTTTCCATAAGTCTTGTCTGCGTCTACAGAACAAAGTTGAAATTTCTCAACCACGCAAAAAATTGATCACATTATCGCGAAAGTGCGGTTCAAGTTTCGTACTTACCTTCAAGTCCGCTGAAATTGTACTTGAGAACGTTCTCGAGGGAGCCCACTTCAGCATTAGACCTTCGTTGAGTGTGTGTAGGTATATACATAACTATAAACATATAAATAGGTACGATAAAGCTTGGATATACTTGGATAAGTTTCGGCCGTCACGTCGAAGCCACACTGTGTTGCCGCGGCTTTAATGCAAGTCTTCCCTTGGTTCCTTTTAATGCCAGTCTTCGTTCCTTTCCGTTTAGGCGTACAAGCATAAGCACCCCTTGTTCCTTGAAATTTAGATCTCTTTAGTAGTGCGGAGCGCTTTGAAATCGAGCTGCGACCTAACGTCTTGTTGGCACACTGGTCGACGGCGCGCTGTTATGCTGCACGAGTTTCTGCGAGGCTCCAGGCCTCACGGCAAAAATGAATTTGACTAAAAACAAACATAATATAAAGAAAAGAAAATTTTTATGGTCTACGTACGTGAAGACTCGTATGTAGTCTTCACGTGAAGACTACATACGAGAAGACTACATCGCGTGAAGACTCGATAATCCTGAAACGAAGAAGTCATTTTAACGTTAAAACGGCCTCGTCATGACGACACCTTCGAGCGGCTGCTATTCTGATGTAGATATCGTTACGGTGAAGTTTAACGTCATCATTAAACTCAACACTTGACCATATTGTAGTTTATACCTGATGCAATTGACACCTTAATCGTGACGATAAAATTTATAATATGTTTGTATGCGTACATCGATATAATTAAAAATGGTAATGTTCGTTTGTTCAAAATTTTGAACCTCCGAAAGTTCTTCGCTGATTAATTTGAAATTTCGACGCAATGCTGCATTCGTATTTGCGATATGATTTGCATACATGATTTTGGAAAACTTTTCAATATGGTTTTTGACAGCTTTTTCAAAAACACCGCCATCGGTTGGCCATCTGTGCACCTTTTCTTTCTTTTCCGTTTAACGCGACTGCGCCGCAGCAACGCGTGACCGGGTGCAGTTCGACTATGATGAAAATGAGCTTCAAATGTTGGACGGTTTCAAGCCTCTGCGCTGTCCAGCAGCAGATATTCATTGAATTTAATTCACGTTTCCTAGCTTCACACTTCTTGGTTTTTCCTTCCTCTTCCTTCTTGACTTGTTGTTTCCATGCGTAGGGAGTTCGGTGTGGGAACACACATGTGCATAAATTCCACGTTATCTACAGTCCATACTAAATAGTCACTTCTTCTTTTCGCTCATTTTGGATCACATTTTATGTGGATAGGACGCTTCAAACTAACTAATAATCAACCAATCAGTCCTAGCTTAGCCTGTGAGGAAACATTGCTAGCGTGAAGATCCCTAGTTTCGGTTACATTTCAGCAGTTGTCATCGGAGCTACATTGATCAAAGTAACCCGCTGTTTAAGGTTCAGCAGCTCGAGTTTGGCAAAAATGTTCCATCACAATTTAAGGTGGCAATACCACAGGTGGCGTGGTGCCTCAATATTCATGATAGTCACGACAGGTTGAAGCGTACACTTATAATACGACTGCATACTTTTACCATTTTTATGCGACTTTATTTATCGCAGAGCAGTAACTTTTTTTTCGTTTGATGCCCGCGTGTGTGAATGAAGAATCCTGATTGGGTAAACTGTAGAAAGTGCCTTACGTGGAATATTTGTTACCAACGGTTGAAACTTGAATTGAGGCCCTTTAAAATATGCGTGAATTATTTTGGAAAAAATAATACCTAATTATGTATAGGCTTTGGCAAATGGCCTGAACACGTTTGCTGCCTGATGGTGCACATGTGTTTCAAGTGATATACCTAATTACTTTCAGCTGAATTGTGATTCAGCAGTGTTCAGTTGCCATCATTAGCTCCTGCTTCTGACGAATATTGTGTTTTTCGTTGATTATGTATAAGCTGCCAGCGGTCCGGCTTTGTAAAGCTTCTACCATGAGAAAATTATAAATTTCACGGCTCATTAAGAAATTAATTCAAGCGGCTTGGAGCAACGGAACTAGCTTTAATGGTGGCAGAAAATGTGTTCATAAATTAACGATGTATGCATTTCTCATTAGTATTTAGGACGTGTTTGTAAAATTCATTGTAAAATGCGTTTGTTGACAGCACGTGACTTTTAGAGCAACGTAAGATTTTTAGATAACCATTTATAAAAACTGCTGCGCAAAAGCAATTACTTTTACCTCACTTCCGGAAGTGGAAAATTATTCCAAGAAATGGAAAATTACAAATTACCAAATTTTTATATCGCGAGCCCCTCCAGTTAATGATACCTGGAGACACTGATATTATGTCATGTGAGGGTTCCGTATGATTTGGTTGTGTTTTTAACTCGTGCATTTTTTCGATCATTCATTGTGAATGCGCATCAATTTCCCCGCGAACTCGTATTTGTATTTGAAATGAGGTAAATCATGATATGCTGGCACCGCCTGATTTCTCAGGAAACTATTTTTCATCCTGATTACGTTCGTTATTTTAATCGGTCATTCAATGATGATAATTCCTACCATTTTTAGTCATTTTGTAAATGATCTTGAATTCACTGGGCGATGAGAAATATAAAATGGTGAGAGTATGGATGAAGTCATAGCTTACTGGATTGACGTTTCATTCTTTTTTATATGTAAATCTTATCTCGGGAATTTCGTGAAAGCAGAATCAGATGGTGAGTTTTCCGATGCTCAGTTCGATATGAACTAATTGAACACGGGACAGGAGGCACTTTTATGCTTCTTAAATTTTAATGAAATAAATCCTGAGTTAAACACATCGTAAACAAGTCCTAACGAATCAATGAAATTGAAATAATGAATCATTGCAAGAAATGAAGATAATAGAAATCCAGTGGGTAGAGGTGATGTATGACGTGTTCTTGTTCCTTCGTTTGTACGTCGTGTTGTTGAGATTTCGGCTGCACAGGTGTCTCCTCTCTTTATTATTGCTGAAGCCCATCGTCATAGTTTTATTTTTGGGATTGGATAATGATGATGATGATGCCTTCTCCCACCTTTTTTAGTTGAATACGTTTATTTTGGCTTCCCATGCCAACATATCATTTATTATCTCGTATATTTTTTCCTCTTTCATGCGTGGGCCACACGTGGTCACAACACTATCTTCATAATATCAAACTCGTCAGTCATTTCTATCTTTGAGATCATGCCGTCTTACGCTCCAACCGTTCGATAATCATATTAGCGAAAAGGTATTTCGAGAGTATTTTCTAGAGTTTTAAATTCCGTCGTAAATCAGTTTTTTGGTAGATTTCAACGAAACGTGAAATTTAAATTTAAATGTTCATCCCAGCCGAGTTGTTTCTATCCTCGATATTACTGTCGATTTTCAGCAGCATTCGTTCACTGAAATCTGTCCTTCCTTTTGAAATATCGAGTGAAATCTCGAACTACGACCGTTTCGGTTCACTTGGCAACAAATGACCGGGAGGATTTGATTGATCTTTTCCAATCAGTGGTTGCCTTTGATTCCTGTTGATTGCCAATGCCGAGCTGTCGACCGTGTGTCACTTGAAGCGAATTGCGTTTAAACGCCGTGTGCTCTGATGACTTGCCGGGTTTTGGCTCCTTCTTTTGACGCGTACTGGTGGTGAGCCTGAGACGTTCGCGATGAGTCGTCGTCGATTGCACGCTTTGGACATGCGTTTGTTGGGTTAGATTCAATAGATTAATTAGCGTGATTTTTGATGCGTGTTCTGTTCATCAAAATTATTCAATTCATAGTTAGTTTTATTCTTCGTGCTAGTATGTATTCGTAACCCATAAAAAATGACGGGAGTTACTGTGCATATTCTTAGAATACTGTACGTATTTTTGAAAGGAACAGTATTTCCCAGAGACAAGGGTGACGAATCAATAATGATCATCGTTTCCTTTGAAATCAACTATTCATAAGCAAACTATGTTAACCAAAATACTAGTATATCGAATACTGTCGATGAAAACAACACATTTCCATTCGAGAATCTTTAGGTTACGATATTCAGTATTCTATTGACGACACTGCTGCACATCAGAGCGGCTTACCATAATGATCCCTTATGAAATACTAATGAGGTGGAAAGGGAAAACAACCAACCCAGCAACTAACAAAGTATGTATTATGCAATAGCAAAATTCTAAATGCAGTCCGATCATGCATCGATAATGCCTTATTTTAGATACGGCAAGAATTTCCCCATTTTTTTCGTTCTGCAGAGTCGGTGCTGGAAGCTCTGAGATTAGCATAGGAAACGCCGCCGGATGCTTTCATGTTTTGTATCTTGTTTACGAGGCGCCGCAAGTATGCTGGGTCTCGTGCGAGCTCCGGCCGTATTGTAGATACCATCTCGCTTCTCGGTGTTGATTGGTTGTGGAGACGGCAGCGTACTTCTTGCTGTCACTGCCGTGCTGAATTGGAGAGCGACAAATGGGGGAATGTATTTTTTAAATGATTTACCTTGTTCAACCACGTCTCGGACATTATTTGATTCCATTATGTCAAATCGCTCTGCGCTGTGTCTCGGATCGTATTTTTTTCTAATAATATTCTCGAGACACTTTCAGACTGGGTGGGTGAGGCTGACTTGCATAGAAGTAGAAAATGTTAAATGAAATGATTTGATCGTTTCCCTATAGCTGAAAGAAGAAATACGTACAACATTCATCAATTCACATATTTACATACAGTCGTACATATAGATACATTCAAACATACGTACATTCATACATATTTATGTATAGATATTTATACAAACACACATAGAAGTAGGTTATATTATACCCAAACGAGATTATGCATCGTAATGTTCGTACTTAGGAAAAAGTTAAACTGATATAATCAAATTAATATAACATCATGGTGCAGTCCGTAATATATCAATACAGTATACATGGTGAGCGAATGAGGGGTAGACATTTTTTTATATCATTTGACAACGTATTTAATTCACTTAAAGCTAAAGCCAAGAGCTTAAAGATAACCACCACTCATATCTGAACTCCTTGAAGAACAATTTGAATACTTGTATCCGTCAAACATCAGGTGAATCTGTAATCACGCTTCAATAGGACGGAGCCACTCCTGTACGGTCAGCCTTGGTCAATCAGCACAGGCCGTCAATCTTCAGGGCGTGGAGCATTTTTTAGAGTAACGCGTGGGCATTAAAAAATCTTGACACTGTTAAGTCTAAACTTTTGCAATACTTGACTGATATTTCACCAGAAACTACTCATGCAACATGTAGTCAGGTCACCGATAGGTTGAAACGTGTAGTGAGGGTTAGAGGTGGATATGTTGAACATTGAAGGTAGAACATTTATTGTAGTGTTATTATTTTGAGTAGAAAAGTTATCATTAACATTGCTGTGCTGATGAGTTATTCAAATAAATTGTCTACACATTGTTTGGCCACCCTGCAATGCAGCGCTGCAGTCTTTTGCGTTATACAATTTTATTAACTTAAATTTTTTTCGCAAAAAAATTCTTCCGTCTAAACATGGTTCATTCAATGAATACTTATTTCGAGTTCAATTTGTACGAAGAGCTCATTTATTTGATATACTTTTCCCTTGAACTTGAAAATTTCGGAATCAAATTTCAGGGAAATTTCCAGAATATCCAAGCCTCAGTTACGGTTGGAAGACTTCTGCTTCTGGAGCGCTACGTCCTGACTCTTATTAAAACTTCGATGAATTCTTTTCGGTGAGCTTAATTGATTATCGAAAGGGTTATCAACCTCAGACAAGACTTGGTAATATTAGCAGAGAATGGTGCTCATGAATGCTCAACAAAGTTATGTGAATTTTATACGAATGTTCAACAAAGTTATATGAATGTTATACGAATATTTGACAAAATTATACTAATGCTATACAAATGTTCGACAGAGTAGTATGAATGCTATTTTAATGTTAAGGGGACCGTTCGGGTCGAAATTCTCGGATTTTGACAT
>VOMN01015579.1:0-17213 GCA_014899125.1 Orchestia grillus | reverse complement strand
GTCGACAAAATCAATGCTTAGCAATGGAATGCCACAATGTTATCCTAATTTTTATATAAATTGATGATGAAATGAAATTTTGAATTACGAGCTCTTGAATAGTGATTTCGACAATTTTTTTTTACTGGGAGATGACGACAATGATAACAAAATATATCAGCAAGATAAATCGCTTATTCAAGGAATAAATATAATCTTCATACAGTAGTCTGCAACATTAAATGATTAGCTTTTGTATAGTAGAAATGAATCTTTGAATATTGAATTAGAAAGACAATCATTGCTCTGTACATATAATGAATCCGAAAGTAAATTTCTCCCTCAAATTTTTCAAAGCGTCGCCTGAGATAAGAAACATACCACGATACGGGGGTCTACAAACCTGCCAATATCTTCAGTTCTTTGTGCCTCGGACACCTAGAATTCCCACAGGTCCTAGTCCCGCATGAAGCTTTCCGCTCGCCGGGACCTGAGCGAACCTCGGCTTCCGCTGTGTGACTGCACCTCAACTCGGCCCTGTGACTGCGACAACCTTCACCGAATTAACTACTGATTCATTAGAGCTCACTCGCCACACTATGCACAGGATTGTATCGTCAGTATCTGCTTAAAAAAACTACTAATTCATTGGAGTGCTCTCGTCACAGCATACATAGGATTTTAGTGTCAATATCTGCTGCAAAACCCCTGATTCATTGGGACTCACTCTCGAAACTAGGTGTAGAGTTATAGCGTCAATATATTCCCTTACGAACCTCGGGAAAAGTCACTGTCGACCTATTACACAGTTACACTTGCAGGGTATAAAAAAAACAAGATGCCAACTTTGACATTAGGCAGGGAAAAGTAAAATAAACCCCTTTTCACGAATGCCAAATGTTTTAAATTTTTTTAGTTTTCAAGACACTGGGCTGTAAAATTTAACCTTGATGCCCACTTAATAACATTTCCGCTTCTGAGAAATGTTTAATTGGAAAATGGAACGAATATCAGAAAAACAGATGTTTTAATGGAACAAACTTTACAATAACTGTTCTCAATGTCTGCCCCCTACGTTAATGCACGTCTGGGACCGCTTTCCAATGGATTGATGGACACGGTGCAAAAGTCTCGATTATTCTGCCATGTTGAATGCTGCGATCGCTATCCTGGCGGCAAGATCCATCTCGGATTCCATCGGTGTTTCGTGAATCGATGATTTCCAGTGGCTCCAAAAATTTTCCAAAAGTTATTCTAAAGTTGTAAAGTGTTGTAAGTAAAGCGTTTATTGCACGTGTCCCTGCTTACTGTGAAAGTTTGTACCTTTCATTTGTTAACTTTTAATACTATGTATTTTAGTTAGAACTATGTCATGCCTCCGATGTAACTGGAAGAGGGGGAGGGGCTACTAATAAAAACAGTACGCTCTCAATAATTATTTCCATTTATTATCAACGAATGAGTTAACAAAAAAATATATATATAATGCGAGCTGGTTTGTTTACTTTCAAGTTTCACGCACTACGAGCGCATGGAGAAAGAACGAAAATCACCAAACAATTATATATATTCAATTAATTGATAGCATAGCCGTCCCTAGTATGAAATGTTAAATCGGTTCCAGCAAACAACGGTTCTATGTACAGTCGTTCCATGCATAGAGTGGTATCAACTAGAGCAAGCATCATAGGGCACGGAAAATATATGTGTCATTAGAAGCAAATAGAGCATGTTATAAGCAGCAAATGAGACTACAGAGCGGTTGTTTGCTGTAACCGATCTAGCGCTCTACGTGGGGCCGACTATAGCTATCAATTCAGCTATTGTCATTCGCTTTTGCATACCTTGAGGGTTTTTTGGTCATGCACACCTTACAGAGAATTTTATTTTTACTCGAATTACTCATGTAGCTTCTTTCAGTGTGGAAAATTTACGTAGAATTTTATTTTTGCTCGTATTGCTCTTAACTGTAGCTTCTTTGAATGTGTACCGCTTACATAGAATTCATTTTTGTTCGTAGAAATTGTTTGATTATTCTTTCGCACCATGCATTTCAGTGTTCAACCTATCACCTAATATTGATAAGGAATTTTTATAGAAATGTTTAAAATATGTTGCTTCGAATAAATGTAAAGTAAAGTGAACATCACATGCAAGAAATTTACGCACAGTACATATGAAGATATAAAGGGGTCAGTTGAAGTCCCAACACTGATATTGAAATCGGGTGCTACTGAAGTGAAATAGATGGTAACAGCAATAATATTTTAACCTGTAACATTTTTTTTCTGCTTCCTATTTTTCCCTTTGATTGTAGAATTAATAAGTCCACACTATTTTACTCGTAGCAAAAGAATAATAAATATTATTTTCCTATATTTCCAATTCAGTTATTTCGAGCTCAAGGCAAAGCTCCTTCAAATAATCTCCCAGCTCTCGATCGCACCACAATCGAGGTATAATCACTTTTTAATCTACGTAAACGAACTGGGCGTTTCCAGCCTCAGAGAAATCTTGACACATCAGAGTGCGTCAACTTTCACTCGTTACCTCAGTTTTGCAGCAGCAGGGGTAATGTAAGGGAGTGCGTGCCTACGCGAATAGATGGGAAATCAGTGCTTCGAATGCACTGACTGCAAAAAATTTCATTTCCACTTTATGGATAGGTGAATCAGTTCACAGTTAGATTCATTATATGCTTCACGTATAGAACTGAAGTTACATTGTAGTGTAGAACATGTAACGTCATGTTATGTTTAGTTAGGTAGCACTCGGTATCACACCTTAAAGTAATCGTGATGGGCATTCATTTTTTTTATTTATTCCCAGTCCATTTATATAATTTATGGATAGTTTTTGTACTAAAACTTTCGTTTGAAATACCATAGACTAACGGAAGGTTTGTTGCGGCACACCTGAATGAGTCGAATTATCAAACAACTCAAAAATGTGCATCGAAATACATTTATGACACACAGTTGTGCATCGATCATGTGAGAGATGCTTGACTCGATGCGAAAATGCATGATATTTTCTTTCAATGAAGTTATGCGCCAACTACGGGCCTTTCTCAACGATTATGTAGTTTGTTATGAAACGCAACTTCGGAAAATGCGTAGCCTCTTAGCGCATTCAACGTTATAAATTCTCTGGAAAGGAGCAACGTGAACTACGACATTATTTTACGAGGCAAACTTTATACGTGCAAGAAATCGGGATGGACATCAAGTATTCTAATGATTTTGAATGTGAAAATATATACACTTCTCAAAACTTCTTGAAAATTGATGTAACTGATGTTTTTACTAAATGAATGGTGTTTTTGAAAGACTGTTGCATATATCATATGAAACATGGCCTCCAAGCAATATACATAATATTAACAGATAGGTACAACAAATATATCTACTCTACACCATAGAGTCTTAAAAACAATTTCCTTTGTTAACCATATTACGCTGAAACGCATACCTACTCGTTTGTGGCATAAAAACATAGTTTTTTGAGCATAAGAGATTCAATTATGCAAGTACAGCAAATTTTTTGTACGAAATTTCCACCTTTACGAGCAATAAATGCTTCATGATAAAACTAGCGTGGAAATTTTTTTAAACGGCATCACAGAGCGATCACGTCCTTCAACTGACCTGCGGAGCATTAGGCTACTCTCATTAAAGATACACATTCCTGTTTGAAAATAGTTCCCAGAGCGGCTTAGCGCTATGAGCCCTTAAATTGAACAGGGGAAACATGCCACTTTCACTTTCTTCTTTCTGTGTGCACACTCATTCTTTATGTGAGCACACGACCTTGGTCACGGTAAGTGAGCAGGTCGTCCGGAAATTGCAGCGATCGAGCTGATCCCGGATCGACGTGGCACACAAGCCGAGTGTTTAGAGGTAGAATGGAGCAACGCCGCGGTGGAGTATGCCGGAAATTATTTCAAGGTTTTTTGTTCGACATGTTCAGATCTCCGTCCAACAAGCCGTAAAAGTTTCCTCACGTTACGCCAATTTTAAGGTGGGTCCTTTTTCGGTTTTGAGCAGGTGATGAAATAACGATAGCCACATTTAACCACATTTAAATGGCCGGGGAGTCAGCTTTGCTTCTTGTGTCGGATTTTATTCCACGACTTTTTTGCAAGCCCATGGAGGCTTCAGTGTAATGAGTCGTGAGAAATGTTCCCACATTCAATCAAAGTTTGATGAAATGGAGTCATTTTTAAAAGATTTCTTGTGACCACCAGCTACTGATGCAGACTGAAACCCGGTTTGAGACTTGGAACTCGTCTTTTCTTGCTAAATGATTCTTTTCCTTACACTCGTACAGAGTGAAAATGGTTAGAAGAGTGATCAAATTGATGCAAAAAAGACTAAAATTCTTACCATAAAGATGGTGGCAAACCTGGAATCAAATAATATATCGTTAAAACTAATAATGACGTATGTGACGAGAGCAAAAGTTCCTGTACTGTACGTAAATGTAACTGAATGTTTTTGCGTTGAGTGATGTTGAAATAGCTCTATATTCTTTTATACCATTCATAGATATTCGTCCATTCGTAGAGATGGTTCCCTAAATTTGCCTCCTAGCTGTCCTGTTCATCTTCACTTTTGCTTTCGTTGTTATTCTTTCATTTCTTTTATTTACATTCAGACTTACGAAGCTGCACTGCTCAAAGAGAANAGAAAATGTCTCATAATGTTCGTGAAATGCTGGGCAAAATATGTCAATGCTGGGCAAAATGTGTCAAGCCGATGATGCGCGGATCCTTTTGGGAAATAATATTGAGTCTACGTAAATATTCTTTCAGGGTGAGAAACGATACTGAGAACTAACTGATGTGCAAAAATATATGAGAAAAATAAAATGCAACTGAAAAATGAGAGGTGTATATTTCAGTCAGTGAAATCTGGCAGATAAGAGTAAAATTAAATGGGTCAATTTTCCAATTCATATGAACAGTTGCATTTTTCCTACAAGCTCATAGTCATCGTGCATAATTTTTACGACGATTTGGAGCGTTGCTGTAGAAACAAATGCTACTGGCCGTATTTCTTGTGAATGCGCTTAGAGAAATTGACGTAGACAATTTTGCTCTTATTTATTGGTAAGGAAGATGGGTTAGCATTCGAACTATTTTAAGGGGCCTCAAAGCAGAGATTTTACGTAGTAAAATACAGTTGAGGCTCGTATCAACGGACTCAAACGGGGAGAAGTAGTCCAATAGTGGCGTATCTGTTGGCAACATCCCACAATGTTTTACAAACCTTGAAGCACTTACCTGCCCAAAAGCGAGATCTAACTCGAATTTTTGGAATCGCACTCTGAGATCGACCAAGTCGGGGATATTCAGGTACCCCAATTGTTTTGAAGTTCTTCATGACGGTCCGTCAATGCGAGAATCAACTGTATGAAATTAAACAGAATATGGCAGCAGGAGACAGCCGAGGTGTGGGGTTCAGAGTGGCCAATGCCATCAGACTAGAATTACTGAAGCACCTGAGAAAGAGCGAGGAAGAAGGGTAAGACATCTAAAAAGAAACTGCTTTACTACTACTAACTTCTGTTGACAGCTATTATGATGAGTACTCCCTACAAATCTTACGGGAAGAAAAGAAAAGATTAAATATTATTACACTTACAGTTTTCAAGCAAAACGCTCGAGCACTTTTGTTTTAACTTGTAAAAGCAATTTTTTTAAAGATGCTGGATCCTATGATTTCATAGTCTTTCACGGGACGTCATTCGTACATTTTAAAATCATATTTTCATATAGTACGGCTGTAGCGTTTTAATAAAGTGCTATCAAGGGTAGGGTTAATTTACATCAAGGGGAAAAATGTTTAGATTGTGCGAATGTAATTCTGCATGAATGTATATAATTCCATAAGAGTTTTTCATCTTTTCTTTCTGAAGGTATAGTCATACGTTGAACATACAGTTTAATGGGCAGAAGATTTAGGGTTCAGCATTGATCAAGACGATATTTGAATATGTTCTCCGAGTCAGAAAAGAAGATATTTTAAGGCAGCTGTTCCCAAATTGGGTGAATTTTAACTAGAAAGATATTTAAAACCTAGAATGTCTTGGAACTGTTTGATGTGGGTTTTTGGCCGTTATTTCTTGTGCATGCGTGGTAATATCTCTAATGATTATCTGGGAAGATAACTTTGGAGCCATTGAAAAAGCTGAAATAGTAAAAGACGGTGATGTTCACGAGTGCTAGAATTATTTCTAATGCAATGCGCTGCATTCTTTTTATTTTATTGATGTCTCATGGCAGGGCAGAGGATGAAACATGAATTGCCTAATCCACAAGTGGTATGAATATGAAAGAATAACATCGTGTTCTTACAAAGAATAACAAAGTTTCCTGGTTCAAAAAGGAGAATTCTGCAAGGATTTTTCACCCCTCTTTCTACTTACTTATTATGCTTGAGGTCTCGGCGAAGTCTCAGGGCTGCTCTATTATTCTCAAAGGTTGTATTACAAAAATATCGGTAACCAACCCCAATGTCTATTACTGAAGATTTATCAACAAAAACCCCATCAGCTGTGCTTTTGGCCGCTAAGGTTGCCAGTTGAGGTATGTTTGGGTATTTTCTCTGGGTGCAAAGAGTACGTATATTTTAATATTCGATGCATATTCACTGCGCATACATAGTAAATATTGTGTGGGATAGCTTAGTGTGGTTGCAGGTTTACCGATTTTATTGATAATTCTGAAGTGTTAATGTAGACGGTGAAGAGGAGCAGGTGTGCGTCAGACACTCCCTTGAAAGAGCTCTGATGGTTCAGGTGTCCCGTCGGCAACTTTCTCATTTATGGACACCATTGATCAGACGGACTCGTGTTGTGAGAGTGGTCGCGGTCATAAATGGCTCATCGAGACTCCATAGCTCATCGAAAAGATGTTCTCAAAAATTAATGACGAAATCCCCGCTTCGTGGTAACGTCTAACGTCGGGACGTAATCATCACCTAAATTACCGGAGCGAGAGTACTGAGAAAGGTCTTTTATGGCGACTTAGGCTTTTCGGTAAGGTAAACTACGGCCTTGCTAGTGTATGTGAAAACACAGCAATAAGTCATTTTCTAACACTCGTTTACGGGCTTTAACACAATTTCAATCAAGAAAATTGTCAATGGTATTTTGTTGAATCTTGAGTTTGATATTTGACATGCCCAATAAATGACGAGAAATTCCTCGAGCTTCATAGCAAATGTAAACTCTGAAGTTACCGTTTTAGTCTGCAGATACCAGGCTTGTTAATTCCGACTGAAAACCTCTCCTTATAACCCCGTAGAATGGACGAGTGAAATCCAGTAAATCATAGGGTAAAGAAAAAACTCTTACATCGGTAATTGTTTTTTTCTACGGAGAAGAGCTGCACGGCAGACCAACACACAAAATAAAATGCAGTAATAAACGAAAGAAAAGAAGCTACCAACGGAGGAGTCGTCCAGCTTCCAACACCTAACAGAGATGGTCGCTGACTCGAGCCTGGAGACAAAGTTTCAGGGTCCTTCAGTTGTAGCCTTGCTGAGCAGGAGCTTGGTATCCTTGTTGGATGTTGCCCTGGAAACCTCCTGCACCACCTTGGAAGCCACCACCGCGTCCTGCACGAAGTGCGGTGGGCTAATTAATTGTACATGTTGTATTTCGAGGGGTTTGAAATACGAGAAATAAAAAGTGTATTTCTCAAAACAGCATAATTATTTTTCGCACAAGATTTGTTATCTGTTCGCTTCTGCAAGTTTTGTTTCTAACGGTAAATTCTGTTTTTGCAGAATTCTCGGGAGTACTAAAATTTCCAGCCTGAATTTTAGGAATTTCTCGAGAAATATTTGACTGCACTACTTAAAATAAATGTTTTGTACCGAAAAAGGGATTGCTTGCAACCCGCCTCTCTGTGAAAGAAGAGGGATGAGGGAGCGGTCAGTTATTCAAAAAGTTTGAGTTGGGCACGCAACAGTCCCACTGAACGACAGGTAAGGGAAAACATGTAGTTTTGATCGAAAGAATGCATAAAGGAAATCAGGATTAAATTCAGAGAAATCAGGATTGCTCCACAAGAGCACTTTCTGCACCGCTTCATCACATCGTCAACTACAGCGAAACAGCAAGTAACCCCAACTCTAAATGCATTATTTGAATCTTTAAGCAACAATATCATGACTGCCGCGCTCACTAACATTTAGATAAGCACAAGAGCATTCATCAAAAAGAGATGAAACTTCACTTCGAGTCGATCGTTGGGGAGTCACTAGCATGCAGAATGTCTAAGGTTCTTAGGCAGTGAAAACTTATTAGAAAACGATTTGTAATTGCAAACTTTGAATAATAAAAGTAATTTTATAACTGCACGCGCGTTTCGCTAGAGAAATAAATCACATGTATGCACATATTATATGCATGTACAGGAAGTTGGTATGATAGTGGACTGGGTGAACAAAAAAAAGTACAAATTTCTTCCGCTCATCCCCCAATCAACTTGAGGATGGCGGGTCTGTGTAGCTAGAAACTTATTGCGGTTTTAAAGTCATTTAGTGGTGCTTGGGAGACCAATTTCATCACGAGTAATAATTTTTTAATAAGTGTATCACGACGTCCTGGCACTCGCGAATTTAGTTTTAATGAACTTTTGCTTCAGAATTAACTTGAAAAAGAATGGTCGTTTCTTTTGCAGCGCTAAAAGTGACTCACAGTAACATAAGTACAAATAAGAATAATAAGCAATGGAATTAGTCCACGATAATTGCGAGCGCGTGGAAATCGAGACTGCGTTATCGTATTTTAAAAGAGAATCCTCCCGTTTTACATTCTTCCTAAATCGATCTCTGCCACTTAGTAAAGCTAATAATGATAAGAAGAAATATATGAAGGGAAGAGTAATTTGTCTGTGAAAAATAGCATAAGCACCATACGTAAGAAAGAAATGAATATTTATTTTTCTCATGTGATTTCAAATACCTAACGCTACTTATCTCTGATTTCAACGAATTCCCTACGTAAATACCGAGACGCTCGGTCACCGTCAAGTTCATAGTTCCAGAAACCATCAATCCCTACATTTCTACCTATTACATATACGTTTTTTCACGACTCTGTATATTCCCTTACTTGTTATCTTGTTATAAAATCCTTTTATCCACTTAGTACATCTCATTTCTATGAAATCAAAGTCAAATGATAACTGAACCCTCAGGTGCAGCCTAACCTCAGAATTCAAGATGTTTTCTCCTATGATTCGCTATTATTGCCAAATTATTAGAGCATTCAGTTAATTTAACTTGCTTAAAAGAATAGTTCAAAGCAAACTGCGCTATTGTCTACACACTTCCAGTCACCCAAAGCAACGCAACGCTCCTTGCAAACCATTTCGCTACAAGGAGATGGTTTGCAGACTCACCCCCAGCAGCGCCTCCTGCGTAGCCACCAGCAGGACCGTCAAACCGTGCCTCGCCCTCATAGGTCACCTCAGGGTGGTAGCCGGACTGGTCGGCTGTGTAATGCACCAGCTGCAGACGACCATCTGGGAGCTGTACGTAGTACTTGCCCTTGGTCTCGTATCCTTCCCTCTGTTCCTCGTGACCCAGCAAGATCCCGGAGTACTCGTCATCAACCTTGTACTTGAAGTTGTACTGGGGAGGGGCCTGTAGAACACCAAAGGATGTCATCGAAAGCTCAACTTGAGCGCTTTATGAGAAAATTTTGAAGTCATCGCGAGTCATTGAACTAGGCCTGAATGTCTGTTTAGGAATGATAGACGA
Organism: Orchestia grillus; assembly: GCA_014899125.1. Taxonomy (NCBI): domain Eukaryota; kingdom Metazoa; phylum Arthropoda; class Malacostraca; order Amphipoda; family Talitridae; genus Orchestia; species Orchestia grillus. The sequence goes on along the minus strand of VOMN01015579.1, from coordinate 7,458 downwards.
TTTTAGATTGATGAAAATTAAAGTGAGAATGCTAATCGAAATTTTCTTGTTCTGCATAAGAGGCATTTTTATGACCCTTAAGAAAATGATGCAGGCCTATAGAAGAGTTTTTGTGAAACTAGCCTAATTCGATGTTTTATTAAAAGACCCTCAATTCATAAAATTCAGTGTTTATGCTTTCGTTTTCGGTGAACTATTCGAATGAACAAATAAATGTAATCGACCACTTTAATAATCTGCAACAATACAAAATTATTGAGATAGAATACAAAACAGTTAAATGTGCAAATTTATAACTGAAATTTATTCCAAATAAATATAACGCATTCTTCAAAATTGTGGATTTTTAGGAGATCTGTAAAACAAAATGTCTGCAAAACTAAAATGTGAAGAGTCGTCTGCTATTCGACAATAGCTCCCTCAAGGTGCTCCACATGCACGAGATTTCACGTGGTACTCACAAATGAATCTCCATGGCCTCCGCCGAAGCCTCCGCCAAAGTTTCCACCTTTTCCTCCACCAAATGCTCCTCCTTGAACTCCGCCAAATCCTCCTGCTTGGCCTCCAGCAAATCCTCCGCTACCGCCCCCAACAGGAGGGGCGGAGTAGCCGCCATCGGGCCGGCCGGCGGCCACCGCCAGCACGCAGCAGAGCACAGCCTGTGGGCGACACAACCATCAGGGGGCACACAAACCCACACCTGTGGACCGCAGGTGTGGGTTTGTTGGGCTGCAGTAGCTGCTACTTTGGTCCTTAGTCAACGTAATGGAGCAGTTGTTGTCACCAGAAATGTAGAGCAGGATGAAGTTGCACAGGATATTTTTTAAATGGAGTATGGAATACAAAAGTTTCGAGGCATGTCTTCTTTCGGTCACGTAGCACGCACGCTGGTAAAGTCCATCTGTTGATTACATGCGTGTGCAATCGGTAACCATTCAATACTCGAGTATAATTTTAGGGTTGAAATGTCAAAGTTTCTAAACTGGCTGTTGTACAAACATTTTACTGTAAATACCCGGAAATTTTGTCAGCCCTACTGAGGACTTTCTGTAATTCTTCAGCACATCGTGAGACACAATGAGACAGCAAATGGCTACAACCATAGGTGAGTTATTTGAATCTTAAGCGACAATGTTATCAGTTCCGCTCTCGTTTCCAAATAGAGAAGCACAAGAAAATTAATCAAAAAGTGAGAAAATGGCTATAACTATAAGAGCGGTTTTTGATTCGTATACGAGAATTCCACCGGTGCGTAAGGAGTTTATTTCCAATTTGAAAAGCAGAAGAGCATTAATCAAAAAATGAGGCAAGTTCACTTCGAGTTAATCGTTGCGAGTGACTAGCAGAAGATCTAAGTATCTTACGCAAGAAAAATTTCCTTGAAAATAATTTGTGAATTTGTAATGTTAGTGACTGGATCGTACAATAGGTTGTGATTGACTTTAACTACTGAAAATTGAGTCGAATGTTACGAATGAGTGAAAAAGAGCTATCTTTTCAAGGTTTTGCTTCAAGTAGCTCATTGTGACAAAGATAGATGCATTATTTATGGGTGATCTTACGCAAAAAAATATATTCCGTTTAGAGAAGAAAATTTATCATAAGTCCCAGACTTTTCATTCATAGGTCGAGTCTGCAAATGCTAGTGTGTCGATAATAGAAGAAATCTAAAATAAAAAGTGCAAATCAGAAACTGAGTAATTAGCAGGTAAATCTGATTGAACAATCTATTCTAGACCAACTGCGCCCTTCTGCGTACAAAATTTGTTCCTTACGAAAAAAGCTACTTCGGCTATTTCACTTCTGCTACGGGGGCTTCAAGTTATTAGGGTTAGCATTTATTAGATTCGTTTAAAGCTTATCTGGATATATGCTGATTATATTTGAAGGTTTTCTAACTGGACAAAAACATTAATCAAATTCTGTAAATTCTAACTTACAAATAACGTTATTATAATAGGCTTGCCTTGATATATTTTTTTTATTAGTACATGCTCCAAATGTTTCATAAGATGTAGCAGGGAAAATTTAAAAAATGTTGAAATTTCTGCCATTTTTCACGCAAACAAATCCTAAGCCGTCTTGCATATGCCGCCTTTCAGTTATGTTCAGAGTTAAAAGTGCAGAGATATGGAACACATATTTCCTTTGTGGTTGCCCTCTCCTAACAGGCCCGAACCCGGGAAAAATAGTACAGAAAACGAAAGAGAAGTGAGCCTCAACTCAAATAAAACCTGCTACGACCCGTGTTGCTGGCAATGGTCATTTTTATGGAGCGCATTCCTGAAGTTGTAACCATTTCACCTTATATTGCACGGTTGTGTGTTAAGGTACGATTTCTAGAAGCCCTAAAATGTTATTATGTGTGTCAGATGCCGAATACATTCAGAAAACCTGAGGCCTTCGTCTTTCATACGTGGCGAGCAAAGCTAAGAATCACATATGACTAAGGATAGATATTCAGTTCAACTGTAAATGAATAATAAGAACCACAAATTCCACATGATTGTCGTCATTTTAATTTATTAAGAGTGTTTGCCAATACATATTTTCACTATATTAAGGTAGCGCAACCTCATGTAAATACAAATAAATAAACATGTACTGTTGCTACCAATTATTTTCAAATGGATGGCTTTTTTGAAGAATTATTTTATGGTTCCACAATTATCAGTCATTCAAGTGCTGGTTGTACTTAATTAAAGTGCCCGATTATTGTATCACTTGATAAATACAATTGAATTTCCCGATAAATGAATCCACTTGGAACTGCACCATTGTCAAACAAATAGTTCTATTTCCTATAACAATTACTGCTGCCTTTTGCTGGGATTGTTACTAATTCACTACCGTTCTGTTCCTATACATTATTATAACGATAATAAAAAACATGGTTTGTACTGGGAAAAAGATTTCCCTGCAATGAAGTAACATGTAAAGTATTCAAATTTTTAAACGTTTTTGAACACTTAGAAATAGCCTTATTCTCAAGGGAATTGACGTACTTTCGATGAGTTTGCGACTCACTCAATAAAAGCAAATGCTAAGGCTACACTATCATTTCCTCAGCTTTTCACACGACGAAATCCAGGCAAGAACTTTCCAGCAACCCCACCGCTATCGCTTTACGATCATTGAGTAATCGTGAGGGCAGGTTCATTGTAAATTTCAACTGAGTAATTCGGTCTGGCCCAGCCAGTCAAAAAAGACAACATACTAAAATTTATTGTAGCAGCTTTTATAATTTTGGAAACTCTGATAGATGAAAATGCAAACTGATTCAAACGTATACTCACGATTTGATACATTGTAAGGTTTGGAAAAGAACTCGGTGAAATTAGGCAGTCGCAGAAAAGTCGTTCACAACTAAGAAGTGCAGATCTAAGATTTCCACAGGGCCAGGAAACCTGTGGTCGGGGAGCTCGAGTCGGATGGAAGTGAGGTGCACTGGACATGCCTCTCCATATATACCAGCCCGCTGGAGCTTTCCATGCGACCTTCGCACTCGCTAACTGACCGCCTAGAGCTGCAATTTGCGATGGAGTCGCAATCAAAAAATTTTGTGTCTATAAACAGGCCACGCGCAGTCGCTCTGCCTTTTTTGACGTGTCGGTAATCCAGTTTTCCTGCATGGTATGTACATATGAAAGGAGTGAAGGTGCGATATCACAGAGCGTCAGAAGTATTCGTGTAGCTCTTTGGCATTTCCGATGGGTAGTTGTGCAGAGGAAAATCTTTATCAATTTCGGTTGTGAACTGTTTACTAGTCTAAAACAAGTATGATGAAAATGATCTGTAATGACGAGCTCAATGTATTGAGGAGTTCATTCTTTTCAAATTTTTACGAAAGGTCAATCAAGACAAAATATCATTTCGCCCAATCTTTCAGACTAATTTGCTCTGACTGTCTTCAAGGACGATGAAAACTGTGACAAAACAACATGTGTTGCCGGTTTCTATCAAATACATCAAATTGATTTTTTAAATTCAGAATTACAAGGAGGAGCGTTCATGAGAAGCGGCCAATGATCAAAGGAAGAAATTGGTGCCAATTATCCAAGTGTCTGTCAATTTTATGAGGTTCTTTTATATTATGAAATACTTCTACAACCTTTCGGGGGTATTTGTTTTTAACCGATATATTATTTAAAATAAGCTTGGGCTAAATAATATTTTGTCTTCATTAGTCTTTCATTCAAATTTTAAAAAATGCATATTGTGATATTTCCATTGGTAGCTCACAGCAGCTGTCTCACACAAACAGTTTCTTAAAATGAATATCTCACATTAGAAAACTGATAATTCTCTTATTATGAAGCCCCAATTCTAGGTTACTCAGTTTCAGGAAATACATGCCCGCTCTGCATGTACACATGTGTTGTATTCACGATACCTTTCTTCTATTACTGCATTTAGAAAAATGAGTGAGCGAAACGATGCACCAGAGTGCATTTCTGTCGTCCCAAAATGGGTACACCTTTGTAGTATATGAGAATTGTTGCACTCTGTATAAATTTAAACACTTTGAAGATATACTGACGCTCGTACTCGTACTAGATTGCACAACCAATTTCATAATCGCTTACACCCAGATGCCCGTACGATTCTCATACCTTTAGTTATTTCTAGTTATCTCCACTAGTTCCCACTTCTTACATATATAGCAGTCGTATTACCTATATTTTGATAAATTCCATAATTTCTCTTTAGGAGCTAAATGCTTTCCATTCAGCATCATGCAAACAAATATCTAGACCTAGTTTAAAAACAATCATATCTTAGGCTTTTAAAGTTTACCTGGCGTGCAACTTTCGCTAAGGAACTTTGGTCACCGTGTATCGTTGATAGTAAGTTTTCTGAAAAAATGTATTTAGAAAACAAAGAGTTCTCAGGATCAGCCATCAGTACTCATGCCGGCTAGCTTGGTTTCGCCTCCGTCAAAGCAGGCAATGAAAATTTCTTCTCTGTGTAAGAGAATATTTGACTGTATTTATGAAGTGTTTAGTTATTTAAACGCTCTGCACGATTACCATCGGATAACATGTTTAACTATGCAGTGAAGCAATACGCTGAAACAATGAACTGCTCTGATTTCATCGAGTTTACAGTCAAAACCTAAATTTCACGTTTTAAATGAGGCTGTTCTCTCCTCGATCACGAGTCGTATTTTGAGCCCTACGACTGAACCGCGCGGCGACTCGGAGAAAATATTCTCTGCTCACTTTTCGCTATTTTGAAACTTCAAATAAAATATTTATGTTCAATCAAACACGGATGAACGTATGAAAATTCTTGCATTATGAATTGCATTCTGTAAATTATACATAATTTTTAAAATTTTCTTCTAAATTAGCTCTAGCGTTTGTAAAAATCTGCATGAACGTCTCCACTACAAGAGTATCTTTAGCAAATCGAATGACGATAATAGTGTCAGAAATTTTTAACAGCTGTTTCAAACTTAATCCTTTTGGTGAGAATAACTGTCATAAATATCAGTTACCTAAATTTTTGGGAGGAGAAAGTCCTACAAGAATATGAGGGAGTCTCGGAGGCAAAACCTCCAACGACTTTCTATCAACTGAGAAATAGCGATGAGGATTTTTGCGTATCAGATCCGCATGAACCTACAATGAGTAGGTTCTAAAGCAGTCACACTTGGCCGTGCCGACGGTCGTTACCCCAATGCTCTTGCGAATATAACTCGTATGTGAGCGTCTTTAAATTCCCTAATACAAGTCTAATACAAACGAGTAAAGCTAACTGTGCCTGGAAACTTTGTGGCTTATACTTAACTTTATGGAAATAATTTGAACGGTACTAATTTCACATGCTATGGTCCTGCATACGTGAGGTTTCTTACATTCAGCCAAGTCCTAGTTCTCGGAACGGCTCGAACGGTGATGATGGGAAAGAAATTCCAACCAGCAACCACGAAAGACGGTAATCACGGTTTGACCTAAATTAGTAGATTCTGCCATTCTAAATATACAATAAAAATAACAGTTTGGAAAACACAGAATGTATGAAATTGTTGTTGAAATTGTAATTTTTTCGATCTCAAGCTCTTGAAATTTGCATTTGAGTGGTTAGCCAAATAATATCCATTTTAATGCTCGAGGATATTATTGGTACACACTGTGCCAACACTTCACTGTCGGGTACTGGATACCCTAGCATTCAGAGGTATGAGGAACCTGTTACTTCACATTACTCTCTAATGTGGCGTGCGTGTAAGTTGATAGCCAGAAAATACTAACGTTTCGAAAGTCGATTCATAACCTTGACTTGTGGAGGCGCTTTACAGGATAATGGTTGATTTCTTAGGTCGTAAACTGAGTTTTATTTTACAGAGCGCATTTGCGATGACTATTCCGGCCTGCGGTTGAACAGTAAATGTCTTTACAATTACCATTCGCTCCCTTTCCCTCAAGAAAGTGAAGGGAAGCCCTGCACTGATCACCTAACCTAAAGCACTTCATTGATACCCTTACTTAATTCACTGTATGGCAAAAAAGTTGTTTTCACTTTTCGTTTTCTTTTGGAGAAAGAAAAGACCTTATCTTTTGTGGCGTCTAAGTACCAGACTTTGGTTGAAATGCCGAGAGCGTCTTGCCCGCCGTTACACAGCAGAGACGCTCAGAGTTGCAGCTCAATTTTAGGCGACATGGGCTCCAGCCTGAACTCAGGTTTTGATATAAACCAACCGTCTCCGTCTTGAGGGAATTTCCTTTCGCTGCGACTTCACGTCAACGCAGATCTAGACACACTTCATAACGCGTCGTTCAGAAATTTCAGTTCGACGGTACAAAAAATCTAACGCAAGAAGAGCTTCCTGAAAAAGAAAGCAGACCCCTAATTAAACACTTTCTGAACAGCTTCCCCAGGTACGGCCTGTTCTTCGGAGCATCGATCTGACGGACTCCAATTATGCAGCGCAGGGATGTGTTTAATGCGGCTGAGGCCGCGCCTCCAACCTCCGCTGTGACCTCCAGCCTGCTCTTGGCTAATCACCAAGTTCCCCCCCAACAATAAACTGTGAAATCGACCTCATTTACGCATCTCCCTTGACCAAAAGGAAAGGAACTATTCGACACCTATAAACACCTCAATGAATTCAGTAAACTTAGTCAAGAAATGCTTTTTGACGGAGACACTAGAACCCATATACCATGTATAATAATAAAATTAAAATAATGATATTAAAATGAATAACACAATAAGGATGGTAAAAATATTTCACTCTGTCCACGCTTTGCGCATTTATTAAATCACTAGAACATTCGAGTGTACACTCCACTCATATTCAGTAGAGAGTACAAACAGAAAGAATGCAATAGAAATTCATATACTATTCCTATACACTTGATACACGAGAAGTGAAAAAAGAACATAGATGATGTGGAATGGGAAGAAGAGAACAGCACCCTGTGTTAGCCCTGATTTGTAACATTTCTCAGC
>VOMN01015575.1:0-11499 GCA_014899125.1 Orchestia grillus | reverse complement strand
TATGGCCGGGGTTGGCCGGGGCCGGGGCCCCGGTCGATCTATGGTTCGAAGTACCTATGACTTTGAATCAGCAATAAATTTAAAGGGCTGCTTGTGAGATCCAGGAGATGATTTAGCAGTAAGGTAATACCTCACCCTCAATTGTCTCAAAACTCTCTCAATTCCTGTCTTTATCAACTAAACAATTATTCATCAGAATTGCATTTCTAGTGTCACGTGTCAATTCCACACTTAAGCGTAATTACTTTTTTTTCCATGTACTGTATTATTGTGTCTAGTAATTAAATCCTTTCTAACTGAAGAACTTTACTTTTAACAGAGGATATAGCCTAGAAATAAAGAAAAATCATTCAATTTTTTGCCAAACCATGCATCAGTAGATTTCTGTCTTGATTGGAGCATTGAAAGGAAACATTCCATTTATCACAGCCCCTTTAAAACACCAAGTTTTAATTCTTCTTGAAATAGCTTGGAAAATGTTTTGAGAACAGACCATCATTGAACTTAATTTTCAACATCATCAACAATATTAAATAGTTACTTTTTTTAGAACTGGCATTTAAAAATTCAGGTGCTAAGTTAAAATTACAATTCTAAATTCTCTTCAACTAATTTTAAATATTTCAACTGTAATATTTGTGCTACCTGTAGGTAATACTTACAGATGATAGAAAATATGTTGAATGTTTCATGAAATTTAATAATAAATCATTCTTTGGGGAACAAATAAGTTTTTAAGCTTTCAATACATCCCATGAAAAATATGAATGAATATCAATTCAAATTTGTACTCAAAATCACCCTTGGGTAGATCAACAATAGCAACAAAGTCCTTTTCACTGGCAAAAAAATTGAATTGAAAAACCTTTTTGTAAATGAATTACATACAAGGGTTGACAAAATTTTGGTTACTCTGCAAATGTAAAATTACAAATACTCTGAACAGAAGCATTTCTAAATTATGAAAATATCGAATAACTAGATACTTTTCCACACAGAACAGCTATTTTTCAAAGCTTTAATTGAACGCACATGATTTTAACCTGCAAATAATGTAATAAAGTCAACCTAACTTTAATACTGTTTTAAACATTCCAGCTTGTAGACACAAACCCTAGGTATTCACTGACCTTTTGACCATGGGTAGCTTCTGCCAGTTGTTAAAAGCCCCTGAGAGGCTCACATTTTGGCCTCCCCCTGGCCACTTGATGACACAGGGCAGCATCTTCTTGTCATTCCCCTGTGCACAGAACCTGAGAGGCTCATCTTTTGGGTCAGGTGACTGAAAAACAGGGAACAATTTTGACTCAAAATATTCCTATTTATTAAGGAAATTTTAGGCTGCATACTTTTTATAACCTATATCTATTTCATAATATTATTAGTTCCCAATATGATCAAATAGCGCTTTAATATACACAAAAACAACAGATGAAAAAATATCAAAATTTACACACCTAATCACACTGCCTGTTATAAAATCATTTTCAGAAATGCATTTTTATGATATCAAAAAATGCATACATACAGTTTATCTGAAAATAGTTCTTTATACAAACTTAGAAATTGTCAAACACAGGCTGTCATGCTGAAGCACTCAAACAATGAGAGTTACTCCCGCAGAAATGTCTGGGCTGACTTCTGACAATTTAGATAAATTCATTGAATTACAATAAACACACATAAGAAAGAAAACAAGCTGCCAAATGCTAAAATTGGTACCAAGTTCCCTGCTCCAAAATACCATCAGTGAAGCTTTGAGGCTGCACCTGAGCAGCAGCCCAGATCTGAGGCATTCATCACTCACTGGGCCTATGCTTTCACCTAGAGATGCATAAAGATATGACTATCCCTTGACTAATTTACATTAATCTGATTCTTTAATAATTTTTTCCCCATTTTGAAACTTTTTGTCCATTAGACTACACTGGAAATAATGTACTAGTTTTTTAAGAATCTAAACTGAATTACAGAGAAGTGTTAAAAGTAACAATGAATGGCAGAGCCCTTAGCTCTCAAGCCTACAGGTAAATATATTACTAACCTACAATCCTACCTCATCAGACAACCCTGAAAGCAAATGTCTATTTTAAAATGGAACAGTAGGTACTATGGAAACTTACCTTAAGATCCTTAAATATAGGTTCAGTATCATCTTCTGACACTTGGGGCTTGAAACGACCTCCTGCAACACCCACAGCCCTGCCTGACTTGGTGTCTATATTGATTGGGGGCTCATCAAGTCTTGGAGGGGTCACATTGGATGGACCATAATCTCTTGGTCTACGCTCAGACCCATGAGATGAGTGATGATTACCCATATTGAACTTAAAAAAAGTCTCACTCAATAAAATCTACAAACAAAAAAGAAGAGCTGCAAAACATGGAGAAGAAGCATCTAGTTACATTCAGCGTCATTTAGAAACAGAAAAAATGATGTAGCAAATAATTAACATAACATTCACCTAGCTTTTACAATAATAAAATTAAATATTCCTCTTAATATATTAAATATACATGTTTTCAAATTAAAGCCATGCCTATTAGTACTGAAATACACTATATAAAAATTGGCTTAAAAATGAAAATATCATCTATTTGACAATAAAGAATTGAACTTTAAATCTAAAAACAAAGAACAATGGGCTCAATATTTATAAAGCATGATATGGGATAATTTGTATCTAAAGTTTAAAAAACAATTAACAAGCCAATACCATTATAAAACATTATTTAAAGTATATTTCACATATTCCATTTAAATTTACAAAACTGGTCAATGTTGGCATGTTAATTCACCTCAGGGTAAGTATATATAAAAAGTCTAACTTTTATTGACAGTATAGATTTTATATACATTTTATATTTATATGGTTATATACAAGTATTTATACAACACAGACACACAAACAAGTAGAGATTATTAGACATAAAAACTCCTAATTGAACACAAAGAACAAAACTTTGGATGACACTCCTATAATTTTTTTGGTATGTCATAAAACAATGTTCAGGAGACATAGCAATGCTCACGAGTGCAGCATTGGTTGATGTTACAGGTATTTTTTTGTATTTCGAGTTTCAGTTTGTGAAATAACAAAGCCTCTTGAGTGAAAAACTGCTTTGACTTGTGAAACACTTGGAACAGAAGTAGGTCAGACTAGTCTTTTTCAGCTGCGCAAATTGTATGGCAAATGAATCAAGCTAAAAATGTCTCCCTGAAACTGCTGGTCTTAGCTTCAGTGTTTGGGGTAAAACACATAGGTACTCAATCTTTGAAACCATAACAGCAACAGAGCTGACATTCAAGTTGGGGCCAAGCACTAACTTGTGCACGAAATTTCATCCAGAAAAAAATTGCAGCCACTGGTACTCTAAGAGAAGACCGACTATCTGGTGCCCCTCTAAGACCCAGAAAAGTCTTGGAAAAAGAAGAACAAGGAACTAGTGATGAAGCGTTCACAAGCTGCATTTCAGTTGTAAAGTGGAAAGACAACAAAGTGCTAAGCATTGCTTCCAACAAACTTTGTTCAGATCCTGCAAAAAAAGCGAAACAGTGGAATCGAGCTGACAAGAAACATGTTGAAGTTGACCTACCGCACTCAATCCACGTTTATAACNATTCTAGCAGAAAATCCCTCACTGTAACTTTGATTTCTCATTAACAGCATATTATTACTTTATTGCCGGGTGGCAAGTATACTTGCCGGTCTGTATTTTGGTAACAAATACAATAATTTTGTTTTTTTCACAGTTACTTACAGGAGACTGGAATAAATCATTTTAGTTAAAATTGTGTTTCATTAAACTTGTAGAATTATCGGCATTAATGGGTTAAGGTGTCTTTTTGGTAAGCCAGAATAGATACAAAAAATTTTGTACTGCTTAGAATTTGTGTTATTTCTTTTTCAGATTAGTGTGAAAGTTCTTGTGTGTATTGCAGGTTTAAGTGTAAGAATGAGATATGCGCAACTGGTTTTGGGCCCAGCAGGAGCTGGCAAGTCTACCTATTGTGCAGCTGTGCAGCAGTTTGGTGTTGACACCCAGAGGACAATCAAGTCAGTGCCACTCCCAGTCTGAATTGTGTTGAGTCTTGCAATTACTTAAATTACAGTGTGCAGTCAGGGCCATTGACTTCTGTGAAGTTTGGTATCCTTATCTATGAATTTATTATTATGTGATACATTTTTAAGCATTTGCAACACACTAAATTTTCCTTTGGCCCAGTATTGTAGCCTGCAACGCATTTTTTTTGAGGGTACTTACAGTTTTGGATTCAGTTTTAGTTATGTTATCTTTTAATATCTATCTTTCTGTGAACTAGCTTCATCTTTTGTGTACTTGCTATTGGAATGTTCATGAAAGTTTGATTGTGTAATGATTTATAAATTTGTCTAGTCTAATGTTTTTTGTTCTATTCCTAGTAACATTTTTTATTTTATGAATTACTAATTGCCAAAAATTTACTAATAGAGTAAAGGTTACCTTATGTTCTGAAGATCACGTAGCCAGCTAGAACAACAAAATTTTAACATTTCCCTGATGTGATGTTACTTCAGTTCCCTCAAAATGCTTTTAATCAATTGTTTTTATGCCTATGCAATTCTACTCATTTCTATAATTTTATTTGCTATTGATTATTTGAGGAATTGTTAGGTAAATGTTTTAAATTGATGAATGGCAAATTTGACAAAAATTGATGGATGCATTATGGTTTCAAACTCAACTGTCTGGGCATCAGTATTACCTGTATTGTAAGTAGCCTTATTTTACTTATGCTCTGTCATTGCTTGTTTGCATTATCACAATGATGGCAGTATGGAATAAATGAACTGTTGAATAATCTATCATGTAACATCTAAAAAAATTAGGCATTTGTTGTGTTCAAAGCTGAGAAAATGTGACATCAGTTTTGGTATAGGTATGATGGAAGCTCTAGATAAAGACAATTGATTAAGTCCATTGAAGAAAATTTAACTGTGAGTGATTAGTAGGTTGTGAAACATTCTTAGTTTCCAATCAGAGCAAAAATGTTTGAACCTCTGAAGACTAATTTAAAAATGTACAATTGCTTGTTCAATATCTAAATCTTGCTTGTAAAATATCCTGATGTTCTACCTTATTACAAACTTTACCTGGTTACACCAAGTGTGTTGCTGAATTTTAATTTGTATCCCACACACTTTGTGTAGGTAATAAATACACTTGGTCTTTAAACATAGGTTGACAAAGTTCATTTAGTTGGAAAAAATGCTGGACTACAGAATTGAGATTTCATATTTGCAAGCTTTAAAGATGCTAGCTTTTCCAAGCTATGCAGGTGTTATTCCTTACCTTTTCTTTCTTATTTTAGGGTCAGGTTACTCTATGGTAGTTGTATCGCAATTAAAAAATTTTCACAAAGCATTGCAAAATAGAGGTGTATTTAACATACTGGCAGTTTTGCACAATGCATGAATGTGTTTCTTGCCATGTTTATTTTAGTGTGGTTATTTATTACTTCTTGTGAGAGGAGCTTTTCTCAGTAAGTACTCTTGACTAAACCTCATCCACATTGAGCCCTGGTGGACCCCAGCTGGGTTGCCTTGTTCCTGTGAAAGTCTGCGTGCAGCAGAAGGTAGACAATTCACTTTCTTTATAATCTTCATGTCATCTTGGGAATTCTGTTTAATAATTTTTGTGTTCATTGTAGCCTGTATGCTGATCCCTTGAATAGATATATTTGTTCGTTTCTTCTAAGCATACCTTGTCTCCTAATTGGGAGAGGCTAACAGTATGGTGAACCTGGATGCTTCTGCCTAGCAGTTGCAGACATAGCTTGCACATTGAAATATACAGCATGTGAAATTTTTGACAGTGTTGTGAACTTGGATCCTGCTGCAGAGAAGTTTCACTATGATGCGTGCGCAGATGTAAGAGAACTGGTTGAAGTTGATGATGTTATGGAAGCTGAAGACATCAACTATGGCCCCAATGGAGGCCTCATATTCTGTATGGAATATTTACTTGAACCTGATGGATTGGACTGGCTCAAGGTGAGATAATGTGTATGTGCTGGACAGCTCTTGCTTGGGAATCTTACCGGAGAACTTTTTGTTGTACTCTTCAGTATACTGATTGATCACTTTCAGTGCTTGGAAGATAGTTCACATAATTACTGTTTAGTTCCTGTTATCACACAAGTAATGAGTTCTTTGTCAAGTACATGAGCGATTAGACTATCCATGTTTTATAGTTAAATTTTACATTTTGAGTTATACATGGGAGTAATAAAAATGAAAAATTACAGTATTCAGTACCATGCTAAATTTTTACAAATTTATTTCAAATGGAATGCATGGCAATAGTTGCAATGCAAGACATTGGCCAAATTTGAAAGAAACTGGATGACAAGATAATTTAAACTTGATAGAATTTTGGATTCCTGAAAATTACCATTGAAAATTTGTGATAAGTTAGACTGTTACGCACTGCCACTGTGTAAAATGTGTCCTATGTGGGTAACACTAATTTTTTAAAGAATAAGTGAGTATATTATGGTCCCCAAATTACCTAATTGCTGATTTTTTATGTTCCAGGAGTCACTTGGAGATCTGGACGAAGACTACACCCTCTTTGACTGCCCAGGACAAATAGAACTGTACACACACATGGATGTTATGAAAAGGTAAGATGAATGTGTGCTCTCTGTCACTGTCTTTCTCTTATTGTATCCAAATGTGCAGGAACTAGAATTATAAACTACAAATCAACTTCAATGCAACTGGCATACTGACTTTTGCTGTCTGATTTCCAAATCCTTGAATGTTGCATATGAAAGAAAAATAATTTGTCCGGGCATGTAGGTGATTGTGACAGTGGAAGAAAAGGGCATGATTAGCATATTATGAATTTCTTGCACGCTTGAAACTACCCAGCATGCCACAAATGAATACAAAATCAGAGTTTCAAGTGACCATAAATTCTGAAGAAAGTTGTATTGGTGTGTGCATTGCAGCTATTACAGCTTTTGTGTTTAATACTACTGTTGAAGGCCATATATTGACTGTTGGAGCAAGGCACCCGAGTTGAGGTTGTGCGAAAGTAAACGACCGTTGTGGTTCTGTTTTCTTTAATGAAGGGGGCAGTCCAAGATTAATTATGGAGAATATATAGTGCCTGGGCATGGGTATTTTCACAAGTTTATTTATGATGCATTATGAAAATTTTGAGCTCTGGATTGAGGTAAAAAGTACAGGTAGTTCAGAGAACATAAATATTTCCACGAATATTTAAACAAAACAGAAGATTTATTAGCAGCCACAGAATCAGCTAAGCAGAAGTATGTACAAGACAAAAGTATTCACATAAAATTGACGAGTTAAATCGTTGTTATTTTATTGCATAATTTGAGTATCTTGATCACAATTTTTTATAAAGCTTCCAGAAACATACACAAGTGCATATAATGGATAAAATTGTTTCCTCAACTGATTTTGTTGAAGATGAATGCTCACTGAAAACAATGCCTATAGTCAAAGAAGTACATGAAGCTATTTGGAAGTAATTACTTGGACTTTGTACTGAAGGATGAAACTGTAGGGAAATTGCATAATGTATTGTGGTTCTAAACTCAACTGTCGGAGCAATAGTTCGGAAGCATCGAAGGACTGGAAATTTCCAATCTGCCAAGAGTTTGAATCTTTTTGCTATATCACGGGCTGTTCTCGACGCTGTATGCTGCTTTAAGGTGAAGAATGAACCCGTGACATCCCTTGCATACCTACAGAAAGAACTGGAGTTACAAGAAGTTCATGCCAGTCGAAAACGGTTGCTAGAGAATTGCAAGGGTGTGACCTATATGCCTTCACTCTACGCAGAACTCCTCTTCTTACAGCAAAACCAGTGAAGAACTGTTTAACGGTTATCAAAGATCATTTTGACAAAGGAGTTAAGTTTTGGGATCGGATTGTATGGTATGATGTTAGCAAAATTGAATTTGTTAACCGGAACGGCGCTCGTCATGTTTGAATGAAAACAGAGACTGCCTATGACCCCAAGAACACCATCCCTGTCAAGTATAGATGAGACATTATCACTGCGTAGGGTTGTTTTACTGTCCATAGTGTTGGGGAACTCTGCATCATTGAGGAAAAAATGGATAGCTCTATATTCAGGCAGATACTAGAGCAGAAGCTGCTTCCGAGAGCGAGAAAATTCGACGGTCGGCGGAAGTGAATTTTTCTGCAAGAGAATGACTCCGAACATGCAGTGAAATTAATAAAAGTATGGCCGCAAATATGAAAATATGTGTCCTGTGGCCTATCCATTTGCTCGACCTCAATCCCATCGAAAGTTTGTAGCAAATATTCAAAACTGCTGTGCACAGACAGAGCCTAAAGAACCTTGCTGATTTGAGGATCATATGCATACAAGAATGGAACCCGATGCCACAAACAATGTCGAAAGTTAGTTCCCAGTTATTATCGTCTCCACGCTGTTATTGCAAGTAAAGGTCATGCCACTGAATACTAAAAAAATAACAGTTTTGGCCAAATTCATTCTTTTTCTCGCTGATTTTGAGTTGTCAATAAATTTATAACTGTTCTGTTGAATATTTTGGTGAATAGATGTTCTCAGAAATACCCTACTCCTTACCCCAAACCAGAGTTCGAAATTTTCAAACTGTATTCAAAATAGAGTAGTGCAAATACCAATCGCAGTATATTTGTAAGCAAAGTTTAAAATGAAAGTTTTTAATTTCTCTTTAAAGATTTAACTGATAAGTGACAAGTATCATGAAGTTTATTAAACTAGTAATATGAGGCCACCATTTTTGATTAATGCCGTTTTCAAATAACTAATATTGAGAGAAATTAAATGCCTTTAGGGCCAGTTTCATTAGAAAATACCTCAGTGGTACAAATGAATTAATTAAATCTTCAGCATCTCAGGCAGTGTAGATCTTATAAATACAATGTTGATAATGCTTACTCTTGAAGAAGATGACAGCACAATTTATTGTAACGTTAACCGTAACCTTAATGCGTGACGTTATCAGCTTCGCCGTTACTACCCAAGTCGTATTGCCAGAACTCAAGCGAAGGCTAACAAGTAGCTTTATATGTTCTAAAATAGCCCATTTGACCGTTTGTCGCCAGAACCTGAAGAAATTGTTAGTTGTTAGTAAATTTGTTTTCTCAAAAACTACGCATTACGTACTCTTATAACGTTTGACTCTATTGCATAACACCTTAATGAACGCACAATCAGTTTTCATTAACAGAAATAAACGTAATAAAAACGTAAAACATTTATTTACAGGGCATTTTAAAATGAGCAAGAGTTTCTTCAGAAAATAAAAAGGGCTTGGCAACGGCAAGAACAAATGTATTAGAAATAAATTTTACTGGCACAAATATTCTATAGTAGCGACAAATTCAACTCGGTCTAGCTCTCATTAGCTTTGATTAAAGCATTAATCTGGCTCCGGAATCTGGAGTAAGCTGATTTTACAGTTTCCCTAGCAAGGGCTTCAAAAATAGCCGAAATTCTGTTGATCAGTAGGGCTTTTATATTACTTGTATGGCGATCAGTATCTTCCTTAACCGCATCTTATGGTTAGTTGTCCATTGGGTTCAGATTTTGGGAGTTTTAAAGCCAAGCATTGGTACTGGTGAAGTCGCAAGAACGCTGCGATAACCATTTCTGAATTTTCCCAGAGGTGTGACAAGGAGCCGAATCTACTGTCAATCATTGTTATCCAAGGCTTAACTAGAGTGTTGAGCAACTCCACATAGCGATCTGAATTGAGCCTGAAGCCCTCTTTGAATAAATACGGTGGCATCGGATCACCTTTTATGAAGACACATTTGTAAACCATCACATGTTGTGCAAAATTTGATCTGCACGGCACGAGGTGTATCCTTTGGACTATTAGCAAGCCATCTGTTATTTTGTGTATTGTGTTTTCGATCTCGATGAAACTTTTTATCATCAGAAAAAAATCAGATTGTCTTAAAGCAGTTGATATATGGCCCTCTCTCAGGTTGCTAGACTTACTGCAGTCGTGGAACTTCAACGTGTGCGCTGTATTCGTGCTGGACTCGCACTACATGGTAGACACTTCCAAGTTCCTGTCTGGCTCCCTCACGGCCCTCTCTGCCATGATGAAACTTGAGGTCGGTACCTATTCTTGTATGAAGACGCTGTGTGATTGCCAAGTCGTTAATATTTTTTAGAAACGCAGAACTTGGAATGTAGCGTGGTGTATTATTTTGTTTTATGTTGTGCATTTTTATGACATTCAGCCGTCAAGCTTCATTGCGATACCCTCGAAGCGCCGCGCATCTCCCAAATTACGCAGTGACCAAAAATAGAACATTCACATTAAAATTTTTGTCCCTAAGCCTAGGTAATACTCATGTAAGTCCATAACGGCTGCCTCCTGGACGGCTGTGGCTGCCTGCCTCATTTTAGTGTCAGCGCGCTCCGTGTATACGTCTACCTACGCTGTCTCTACCCGCCGGTAGATTGCTGGCCTCTTTTGACTTCATAGTTTTGGTGTACTCGATATACGGTTACGGTGTATCCAGTCTCAAGTGTTTCTGTGTACTGCGGATGTTCTTCTAGTGTTTTCAGTTTTGTATACTCTGCTTTAGTACGGTGTATTCGTTAGTAAGCTATAGTGTCTGTGTTCAGTACTAGGCTCTCAGTGTTATCTGCGTTCCACTTAGTCGGGGGCTTTTTCAATCTAATTTAGAACTACGGTATTTCGGCACCTTCTGCTGGTGCATGGGTTTACCTTTTTTGGCAGTATGCTCAAGACTTACGGCATCTTTTCACTGCCTACTCGGTCTTTCTTCATCCATGCTTGCAAGTAATAGGTGGGCTCTTAGTTGATGGTTTCGCTAGGTCGGGTTCTCCTACTGGCCAGGTTAGTTTCGCTCGGTAATCTCGTGGGTTAGTTTACCCTGAGTACCGTGTTCGCCAGTACCTTGGGCTAGTTTAACATTTCGCGGTAGCCTAGTTTGTTCCCTTCGACTCTGCTTGAAGGTTAGAGGGGTACCGCTCGTCGCTTGATTTATCTTATCGGCGGTTCCCTGTTACAGTTGGCGGATCGTTCCTCCCACTCGAGGAAGAAAATAGATCAGCATCGGGGAAGACTTAGTCTTATGTTCTGGTCCTGGTTCGTGGCTTAGGCGGGGGATTGCCAGCCGCTGAGTCCCTTTTTCGGTCTTTCTCACGTTACTGTATAAAAAACGATCTCTGCCAGGAGTGCGATTTCATATTTCATTCGTGTTCAGCTTCGTGTACCAGCGCGTTCTCCTACGGTAGTGATATGGCCGGGCATTCAGGTCACGTGGAGATCTAACGATACGCCGAGGGGAAAATGAAACTTTTATAGTCATATATCATATGTTAATTAATAGGGTATTTTGAGCCGGGTGGGAAATACAGTAAAATAACAACTTAGTAAAAGGGGCCAGTAAAAATTTTACCTAGCGAGTAACAGCCTAG